>JAULBM010293724.1:0-15449 GCA_032357055.1 Geukensia granosissima | reverse complement strand
TATCTTGATTAGAAAATTATTGTGTCCACAGGTTTATAGGGTCAAAGCCGCATATACAGGCGAGACATTTTTGTGTCAACACTTTCTGCAATAATCACTCAGTTGCATTATTCACAATCATAAAACCAACACATTTATTTCTGAATTACAGTAATTAAAATTCAGTATTACTGATGTAAACCATTGTATCATATTTTATTCAATACAACTTGATATAAAGATTTTTCAGATCCAGTACTAGTAATGTACCAATATTTATCATATTGTTGAAAACATTAAAAGTAGATCAAGCCACCATTTCTTTCTGATGTATTGTTAATCCAGTGGCTTAGAGCTCTTGTTTCCCTTGACACACATTCCCTGAAAAGTCTGCAGTTTCTGAAGTTCTTGTTTATTTTCAGCACCTAGTAAAAGGACAGTTCCCTACAACATCAGACATGTAAAGGGTGGACACACTGTAGAATACATTCCAACAGAAGTTGGTAAGTATAATGAAAGTTTTTTATCATGAATTTGCAAGTCTTCAAAAATTTAATGATTACTATAAATTCTATAAACTGAAAAGATTAAGAATGAGCCTTTATGCCCAACCTTTAGGCGATGGGGGCATTAAGTTTAAGGTGTGTCATCAGTTTTCGTCAAAGATTTCTTGGGTTGTATAAGTTGGATTGAGTTGATATTTGATCTGAAACATTATCAAGGCAAGTTGTACCAGGTCTTCCCTTAAAGCTCTGTCATATAGTTACTTTCTGTTTGGTGGAGTGGGACATCTATGTCACCTGTACACATTTTCTCTATGTTTCCTAAAATTGCTGGCTCAGAGGGCAATGTGAAATTTTGTCATTACTAAGTATCCATTGTCCTTTTACACTCCAATCTTCTTTTCATTGCCAGAATAAAACTGTCTGGAATGTGCCCCTAAACAATTGATTAGATAAATAAAATAATTGTCAATTAGAAGTTAAAAAACATATCTGTCAGAGCCGTTCATTCTGATTGGCTGAATCCCCTTGTCCAGTGTTGCAGAAATGTCCTCTGTTAAACTTGTCCATTTGTTTTTTGCTGTTTTGATATTGAAGATGGTCACCTTGACTTGTTAAGATGGCCACTACAACCTAAGTTTAACATTAGACAATACAGAAAAATGACACTCCTAAATGATTCCCTCACCAATGCAAGCATTACCTGACCTATCAAAACTGAATACAAATTTGGGCAAATGTATCCTTATTTTTGGCGTTGCAGAAATGTTACTTAGATGTATCATTACATTCTGATTCCTCAATATAAGGGTTATTTCATGAATACTGATGAATATTTTAATATTTGAAGCTTTTGCAATATAATGTTCTAGGACAATATTTACCAATATTTGTGCACTAACACTGTATTCTTCTCCTTAAGCACAGACAAGTCATGTACATTTACATGTATTAAGTTATGAAATACACAATTGACCTATTTCCAACTGTGTCATAATTGCCTCTCCTGATTTACAACTACGGCTATCCTAATATTACTGTCTATGGGACTTTGATTAATTATAAAAAAAATTTTTACCTGAAGACCTAATTATATAATACCAATTAATGAAATGATGTAAGTTTACCCTCAATCAGGTATTTTGTTGATCAGTTGTGCAGGTGAAATTGTTTTTTGGAGCAATATACAAAGGGATAAGTGTTGCTCCCATAGGATCTAATAGAGCTGATAGCTGTAGTTAAAATCAAGGGAGGTACCGGTAATTCAGAGTGAATTGAAACATAGAAATAAATCAGAAATTAAAAATGTGTTGACTGTATTTGTGTAATTTGTCTTTTTATAGGTGACCACAGAATAGAAGTAAAGTATGCTGATAGTGAGATTGAAGGCAGTCCATTCACTGCTAAGGCGTATGACACACATGCTATCCGTGTATCCAAATTGAGTGACACCCTGATCGGCAAACCCGTGGAATTTACCAGTTAGTATTTTAAGGTTCATCCATATAATTACCATTTTTCCTAAATGTATATTAAGTTTGTTTGATGAAAGGACTAGTTACAGTAAGGCTGCTATTTTACGACAAAATCTGGGTCTTATTTCAAAGTGTTTTAAATGGGTTAAATAGTCTAAAATCATAGAAAGAGTACATGTATACTAAGAAAAATATAATGATTTTCAATAATTGCTCTAGCTAGTTGTGGCAAAATTATTATTCTTTTTTACCAAAGATTTGCTTTGAATTTCAGATTTTATGAAAAATTAGCAAAATAAAGCCTTTTTAAGAACTCTTGCATTGTGATGACAAACCAAAATAGTGTTTTAATAAGGATGCAAAACATAGATGATGTCACCTAATCTAAAGTTCAGACTGCAGACCTGATTATACCTAGTCCTCTATATGTACTATGTTAGGTAAATCTCTTGAAAAAAATCCAGAATAAGGAAATGAGCTATATATTCCTGATAATTAATTCTTCATTATCCTATAACTGCTCAAATGGTAATGTAAAAATTCAGTACTGGGCATTCCATTTTATAAGTATACTTATAATGAAGATTACTAACAAATTGATCATAGATTTTGCATTAACAGTAATTCAGCCTTAATCATGTTTCATTTTACATGGGGGTCAGTTCAGTAAATGAACCTGTGTATTTTTTTATGCATAAAAATCCAGATTGTGGAATATAAGCCTGATAAAAAGATGAATGTTGTAAGTGAACCTTCTTCATATATATTGACAGGGTTTAGAACAAAAGTTTTTTATTTGAATTGACTGAAATATGCAATGCAGTGGCAACTTACAGCTAAAGGATGATGTTGTTATTCCTGTAATTCATTTATTATAAATTGATTTTTAGTTGATGTAACCAATGCCGGTGAGGGTCAATTGGAAATCATGGTAAATAATGGCAACCTGCCTAACACTGTTGAAATGGAACAGGCTGGAGTCTACAAAATAGCCTTTGTACCAGAACAGTCTGGAAAACAATATGTGGACATTAATTTTAATAGAGAACCTTTACCAGGTATTTTGACTAACACATTGTTTATAACTTTGTCTAAAAGGGATTGGATATTTGCTGTTTCGTTATAATAACAGTTTCCAGGTCTGAAAGCATGTCTTTGTAATAGAATAAAATTTTTGGGATTGTTTGATCATTTATGAACCATACCCAAAGAGGATAAGTGTTGGGTATTCACAGACATTGGATGACACCATTTTTTGCTTTTAACCAAAATGTATTATTATGTATTTAAGTCTAATTTAAGCCATCCTCCATTACCAAAAGATTAAACCTTGAGTTTTGACCCATTTCAGTGTTCCATCAAGGATTTAAGGGTGCCGCCTCGGTGGTGTAATGGTTAGCCTGCTCGCCTCGAGTGTGGAAGGTCTTGGGTTCATTCCCTGGTTGGGTTAAACCAAAGCCATTAAAATTGGTATTTGCTTCTTCTCCCATAAGCACGCAGCATTAAGATGTAAGAACAAAGACTGGTCGGGCCAGCGTCAGAATAATGTGTCTTGGTGAAGTGGCTGTCTTCTTAGGAATGGTGCTTTCGTGAGCTAGCACGTTAAAAATCTGGCTCAGTGTGTCACTCTAGGAAAAAGCAGAGTTCATTCATTATCACTTATTAGCATGTTCTCATCCTGAATATGCATAACATATTTGCCACTGGAAGTTAAGCACCATTCAATCAATCAATCGACAGATTTAAAGGCAGAGGGAAACAACTCTACATTAAGATATAGCACAATTTCAATACTGAAAAATAACACAACTGAAATTGATAACCTTGAAAAAATAACAAATAATTTGGTATTTATTATGACTGAGATGGGTTTTTTTTAAAGGAAATCTTTTTTTCATTGAAAATAAGCTGTTTTACATGAACTTGCATCTCAGAAATACAAAGGGCAGAGGTAAGACAGTGCCCCTACATTTTGGGCTAGCGGAAACACTGCATTTGAATATATTATTTCAGATTCTCCATTTACATGCATGGCTTTGGACATGTCTGGTGCCCTTGTTAGAGGACTGAAGAGTGTTTTACCAACCGACAAATCCACATCTTTTACCATACAGTCAGACAATATTGGTAGTTTAGATGCCACAGCTGAAGTTCAGATCTTTAGTGAGTTATCACAGAGCTTAAAAACTTTATGCCATTTAGATTTTATTGGGAAAATAGCCAACATTAATTTACACTGCAGGCAACCGTTTCACTAAAGATTGTATGTATTTCCAGTAAACATAACTTGCATACGTTATACAAAACTTAGTAGTCATAAGTCTTAAAACTTATTGTGAAACATTCCCCAGAATTGCAAGTCTGTGTACACTTTCAAAGTCTGCACTTCCCATTTTATCCTGATTTTATCATATATCTCATTTTCTAATGGATTAATATTAACCAGGTAAACTGCATTAAAGTTTTATTTATAATAAAAAAAAATGTTGTGTCAAAAAATTCCTATGAATATGAGTTTCATGGTCCAAAAATTTTTTGTTCGAAGACAGTGTAAAAAATAGTGATGCAAAGCAGGGGTTAGATTTTGGAGGTAAGCAAACTTGAAAAGCTAAGCTGTTTTTTCATATCAATGCAGTGGTTAGATTTTGGCAATTAGCAAACTTGAAAAGCTTAGCTGTTTTGTCATATCAATGCAGTGGTTAGATTTTGGAGATGAGAAACTTGAAAAGCTTGCTGTTTTGTCATACCAATTATAAGAATCCATACTATTATAACACATATTATGGTTGCTTAACTACTATACATTGTAGCATGAAAAAATATCAAATGTTAAAAAAGGGTATGCAAATGAAAATAATTGCCATGTATATTATCAACAATTGCCACAGAAATTGGACAATATTTATACATATTTTAACCATGATTTAGATACACATGGACGATTTTAATCAACCTTTTAAACAGATTTTGACTTTGATATGACAAATATAATTTATATACCTAATAATCTTTTTTTTGGTTTTTGGTCGTTTTCTTGTTTTGGCCTTGTTTTTTTTTTTTTTTTTTGGGGTGGGGGGGTATTAAAGTCATTTCTGTATGTACACCTGGGTACTGTAATATTATTTTTTTATTATTGATTGTAGTTTTTAATCATCTAATGAAGAATTGGGCAGTAGATTACAAATATGCCAAACAAACCATCAAAGTTTTGGATTTGAAGTTTAACCTCACTGTTTGTAGTATTAATTTTTGTTGTGTTTTTTCAGTTATTCCAAAAATAATTACAATAGAATGCAGAATTTATTTCCAGAATTACTTTTGTGATGCTATTAACTGTTAAGAGTTTTCTTATGGTAGCTTAACTTTGATGTTCGGCAATAATTACAGAGACTGCTAAATTTCTACATAGATTTGTATCGCTACATACTATTATATGTTATTAATTAGAAGAATTTATATTTAGTTTTCAGACATGCAGCATGGGTATATTAACCCGCATGGGGTTTATAGATGTAATTATTTATTGAATGCAATGGTATTTTATACTTTGCCTATTTTGTTTGATAATAGTCGACCTATAAACTGAAGGTACTCAGATGAAAGCAATGATTAGTTAGTTGTTATTAAACTAGACTGTTGTGTATGGGGTAGCTGGGTAGTAAAATTAGTAGTGTATCTTATGAACCCTAACTTTTTTCTTTTTTTTGTGTATATTTTATCCAACTATTAGAACTTCCACATATTTGACTGATGAAAATCTTAACATAAATACGTCCAGTTATTTAATTTGCATAATTTAATATTGTTTTTATTGTCCTATTTCTCACGAAAGATAGGTTGTTTATTAAGTAATATTTAAAGTTTTCTGGTATAGGTTTGCATGTTTTAGAGGTGCACGATTTTAGGGTTTAAAGTATGTGTAGAAGCCAGACATCCGCTAAATGATTATAGGATTTGCATGAATAATTGTGGGAAGAATGCATGATGGGACAGAATACAGTAACATATTAAGTGTTATGGTGAGTACATGTTTAAAAGTTTGTTTACTGGTAAATAGTTTGTTGACTACATTGTGATAAATTGCCGAGAAGTCAGATTATAAAGAAAATTAATCAACCATTGGATCATTTAGGGACAGAGCCGTTTTCATTTGTGTGTTGATATTAAAAATTATAGTATACCAAACGAAATTTGCCACAACAAAAGCACAGGTGCAGGATGCGTAATAAAAATATACTAAATATACTACATACACTAACAAGGTAACGAACTTCAAAAATGGCTTAACACGACAGGGTAGCGTTATTTTGAATCCTGCGTTAAAATGCAAAGAAATACAAATACATGGTTTACTTCACCATAAAAGCTGAATAATGTTTCTTCAAAATAAGCCCCTTTTGAGGTATTTCCTTCCACAAATAAAGAAGTTACGTCCTATGGAAGCGAAATAAAATGACCGAAAATTTTAGTAGGACAAAATAGAGACACCTCCCGTTCCCCATGATATGGCTATGGCCTTAACCACGGCATCCTTTTACCAATAAACGTTATCGACCTTTTCAGACAACGGATCTAACAAAACAAGTTAGCACGTCCACTCAGGAGGAGAGCGCATGGGATTTAATTACAAAACAGAAAGGTAAGAACTGCTCTAAAAGATACTTATTCTCGGAAACATTTGTGGTTTGGAACCAGTTTATATTTCGGCAAAGAGATGCACGTAGGTTTGCATGGTACCTTTGGAAAGCTTGTCATGTCTTCTTAACAGCAAGCCACAGTCATATGTATGCGCTGTGGCACATCAAATATTGTTAACCTTTCAAGTGTATATATATATATACATCATCAAACTAGACAAGGTCAGTATTTCTCCTAAATTCTGCGTACTAAGCGGAGAAGAATCAAAATCAATTTAAATGTTTTTGATTTAACCTCGTCGGTGATCGAACCCACGACCTTTAGCACACGAGGTGAGCCCGCTAACCATTACACCACCAATGCGGTCGTCAAAAGTCATTATGTTAGATTTCGATAAGGCCGAAAAGATAAATATCATTACATTGGTTCATTTTCTCAAAAGGAGAAAAAACAGGAAGAATCTGCCTTTGAACAGGTAGACTTAGTGTTAAGCCGTAAAACCTTTATTTGGAATAAAGTTGTTTTAAGGATTAAACAAGTCTTTTACATTTTTATTTTAACATTTATCTGCTTTTAAATTGACATTTTGTATCGCTTGAAAGGTTGTCTGGTAATCTCAGCCTTTTTGGATAATCTTGTCTATGTTTGGGGATGTAATCCAGGAAAGGGAGGTCAGCTTTTCCAGTATTTACTGTTTACGATAAAAATAGCAGTATCTTTATCTATATTTTCAAATTATACCATCTGTCAAGAAAAATGACCTAACATTTCAAAATTTCGTCGTTTAGCAACGTTTGCAAATTGGTTAGCCCTCCGAGGGCGGCCGACTATAGAAATAGCCCGTTCGATTTCTCTGCTTGCAGGTAGAACCCTGTGCTGTCCGTTAGTTGGAGCGTGATTTATAAATATACTCGAGCTCCCCTTCGCAAAGGTTGTGCCGGGGAAAGAATAGGCAATAGGTATCTTCGTCCTGGATGCACTAGTCCTCTAAAATAGGCGTCCCTGTTTGTGGGTGATGTATAAATTCATAATCCGTCCAGAGAGAGAAGTTTAAGACGTCCAATGTTAAGAAAATAGCAAAGACCCCTTGTAACAGCTCATTTTGAGTGGTCAGTAGGCGACCAGTTACAAGGCTCAATTTTCCGCCCCTATCCAGCCCGCAATTTTCAAGTAGCAGTCTAAAAGTTCCTCCCTTACCGGTCCTTTGCTTACAGTCTACATATTGATGTATTTGTTAACTTGTTTCCGTCCTGAATATGCATGAAATATTTGCCGCTGGACGTTAAGCAACAATCAGTCAATAAAATTGTAAAGCGCACTGCTGCGGGAATGTGTTTATTGTGAATGAAGAATAAACGAATGTTGCTTATGGAACAGCATCAAAATAACTAAAGATGTCACACAAATAAGTTATATGCAAAGCTTAAGCAACAAAATCTTTGAAACTAAGGACTACTTATGTTATAGTATTTTTTAAGAGTATTTTAATAAATCAGCCAATTAACGGGCATAGCTTTGAGAGATTATGACTTACTTCAATTAAAAATAAAACATTCGGAACATTTTCTTGCTCAAGCACGGAGAAGCTCTTTACGACTTCCTCAAAGAACAAGAAAAAACTCCGTAATAATATTTAAAACGAACGTATGCCAGAAAGACACAATCCGTATTGACATATGTTAATTAACGATAATGCGTGGAAAGCGCTTGTCTGGATCACGCTAGTGCACAAAGGATACAGCCATAATAGAAAGTAAAAGAAAAAATTGAACTGTGGTACACTGATTTATGCAACAAACATTGATTTATGCAACAATCATATATGATGCTGACATATATTTAAATTCAGTCAAAATTTTCTGAAGCTAAAATGCAGAAATGAGTCCCACAATAAATGCAATAATGTCTTGGTTGATAAGACTCTGTGACAATGGAAATCGACAATATTTCTTTTGGTTTAAAATATTTATTTTATTTTAGTTTAATTTCTATATTTGTGCATATTTGTTTCTTAATATTCTGAGTATTGGTTTCTAGATAAAAGTTCTAATTTATTCTGTTCTATCTATTTTGTCATTTAATGAACAATTCCTTTTAATCTCTTTGTCGATGTAAATTCTCTATTCCCTATTGTTTAATTTCATTCCCCCTAGCAATATATTTTAACAGGTCCGGCTTATTAATGTTTTTTAATGCTACGGTATGTAATATTGCGTGACTTCAGATGTGTCTAAAAACGGACAGTTATTGTACAACTATAACTTAATTATTACGGAAACACCGTATTAATTTTAGTGGATTTGCCATATAGTGACTTTTGTATTGTTAATTCCAATTGTATTATTCACGGACACTCTGCACTTACAATACAACAATTTACAATTTACGCTTTCGTTGAATTAACGTTTCCTGTGAGTTAAGTTTCCCCGCAATGTAGCGCTGCTACATGTCTTTAGAAGATTGTTGATTACAGAGGTGCAGGACGCGTAATAAAAATATACTAAATATACTACATACACTAGCTAGTGTGTGTAGTATATTTAAAATATTTCAATTACGCGTCCTGCACCTGTGGTTGATTACTGTGATAATAATTCAAATTCTTAACTTCTGATATAAAGGGGAATGTTGATTTGGCTTCCTAGATAAGATTTCTTTCTTTTTTTGTTGTTGCAATTTTATTAAGCTCTCTCTTTTATTTTGGTTTTGATGCTGTTGATGGGAAATTGCTCCTTGGGGACACATATGGAATATCAAGATTAACCATATTTATTCAACATTGGTAAACCTGTACATTGAAAACACTGGGTCGATGCCTCTGCTGGTTTACAAAGGTACCCGATGATATTCAAAAGCCTTTTTGTTACAGTTATCAGGCATGAATTTTACCAAATGTTATTTTACATAAATTTCCACTAATAATATAAATTCTATACTCCTGAAATATTCTTGTTTTGCACATGGAAGATGCTCTTCCAACTGGATCTGACTGTCTGTTTCGGTTTGTTTTGATATGAGTACTAGATTTTAAAAGACTTGGGCCTCGGCAGTGTAAGCGGTGTGATAGTTAGCGTGATCGCCCCGAGTGCGGAAGGTCGTGGGTTCGACCCTCTTCCGGGTCGAACCAAGACATTAAAATTGGTGTTTACTGCTTTTCCGCTAAGCAAGCAGCATTTAGGAAAAGGAGCAAATACTGGTCGGCCCAGAGCACGTTTTCCTGTGGACTTTTGCTTATGTGAGATAGCACGTTAAAAATCCGGCTCAGCATGTCGGTCTAGTACAAAGCAGGGTTCATTCATCATCACTTGTCACGATTATGCTCTCGTCTTGAATATGCATGAAATATTTGCCGCTAGTCGTTAAGCACCATTAAATCAATCATGCAATAAACTTTGGGTGCCCATATGGCATATTTAGATTCACCATATGTATTCAGCATTGGTTAATGTGTTCTGTCGTTAAGTTACAACAATCAGAACTTGTAATTGCAATAATGTAAAATAATGTCATGGCCTTTTTACTGGAAATACCATCAAGGTGCCAAATCACTACACTGAAATTGAAATTTTTAATAGGTTGAGTTTAATAGAAATATTAATCTCTCTGATTAAGGCAGACGAAGAAGTTCGCACTTACGGGACTCGTTCTGCATTTTAGCTTCAGAAAATTTTAATGGAATTTAAATCTATTTCCGCATCATATGTAATTGTTGCATAAATCAATGAACCTTAGTTCATTTGTATTATTGTCCGGTCGGAATGTTTCTACACATAAAAGGAAATAGTAATTTAAAAAACGAAAATCATATCTTGAAAGATTTTGTTTAGAACAATGATAACATCAATATCTAGATTGAAGTCAATTTATGAAACAGACCTTATTGAACCTGTTCATGTAGTAAACTTTCTGCGGTTACACGGCGACAAACAATTTTGAATTATTTAGTAAAAGAATGCAAAAAAATCTATATATTAAAACGTTAAATCGAAGGACTTTTTTTATGATTGATAAACTTCTACAAAAAGGTGGACAATACAAACTTCAGAAAACTCGGCAATCAGCTCTGTTCGAATGCTTATCCTGGGGAACAAAGCAACAAATGTTAATTAGAAAATATTTCGTGAAAGTTTACATTGACGCTAAAGCAATTCCAATACTTAAATAATAAAGGGATTTTGTCCAGGTAATACGCCAAAATATTTCCCAGGTCAGAGAAACAAACCCCGACCCTCCGCCGGTCACTTAAACGTTGAAGACTACATGTTATAAGCATAGCTATGTTTTAGTTGTAAGCGTCCTTCATGTCAAATTGTTGTATTAAAAAGTTAAAATTTGGCAAATTGTTTGAAAGAGACTTTTAAAGCAAAGTTTAGGAAGGAAAAATTTCCTCAACATGCCAGGTTTAGCAAAACTGATTTATATACTAAAAAGTTTTTACAATAATCTTTTCCATTCACAAAGTTCTGTTCTTTTTTTGACAACTTTTAGAAAATGGTCATGCTAGTGAACCAAATACTTGGGTACGGAAAGTGGCCATACCTCTTGTTTAAGACAACGCTGAAATTACTTAATTTTCAGCATTTTTCATATTGTTCATTTTGATTTGCACATAATCCGATAGAAAAAATCCACAAAAATTTTATTAGATTTTTGTTTGCTTGATTTGATTTTAACGCCACTTTCAAAAATATTTCAGTCATATCGCGCCTGTCAGTTTTACTGGTGGAGGAAGCCTGAGTACCCGAAGAGACCATCTACCTTGGGCAGGTAACTGACAGACCTTATCACATGCGATGCGAGTTAAACGCAACCCGTTTTTGTATGGTACAAACAAGGTAATAGGCTACAGTGATATAGACAGGTCAGCTTAAATCAACTACCTAGACCACTCGGCCACCCGTGTCCCTATCTTCTATTTGAGGGAAAAAAAAAGGAAAGTGAAACTGAAACGAACAAGGAAATGAATGCCATTAACTAGGATAATAGAAGCAGTTGTTTGTTTTATGGATATATTCATGTTTTGGTAATAATTTCTTTAAAAAATTAAATTCTGAATATTAGAGACATGACTGCCTCACCAGCAAAAGGGTATGCTGTCCAATATATAACAGGTATTATTTTTTCGTGTAAAAAAATTGGGACCTCTGTTAAAAAAATAAAAGTTCAGATTATAAGAGATGTGGTGTGATTGTCTATGAGACAGCCAACCATGTAAATTACAAACATCTACAGGATGATCTAAAGCCTTCAATAATGGACAAATATCCGCACCATATAGCAAGCTGTAAGAGGACCGAACTTTCGGCCAACCAAACAAGTATGCAATGTAAAACAACATTTTAACATAAAAGCAACGACATCCAGTGAAAATAAAAGAAAGGATGATAACCTTTATATGTTTTGTCATTAATTTGACTAAAATAGGAGATGTGGAATTATTTTCCATGAGACAGCCATCCATCAAATGACAGTCGAATTCTACAGGTCCCATTACGGCCTTCAACTGTGAACTGGAGTCCATACCACCGAAAAGACCCCAAAATACAAGATGTGAAACTATTCATAAACACGACAATTCACCTTAAAGGTTGTTAAACATATTAATCTTTAATAGACAGTGTTTTCCCACAATTTGCCTATTTTTACTATTCACTTAAGGGACCACTCCCAACCAAAAACAGTTTCATTGTTGTTGACTTGTATTCTTCATTTATATACCATACAATTTTGGTTATGAGTGTCTTTCGACAAAAAAACTCGGGAAAAGTCACAAAAATAATTTCTAAAGCAAAGTTTGAGAGATAAAAATGTCCAAGCGTTTTGTTAAATATTTAAATATAGATGTGAGACAACATTTTCAAAGCTTGATTACCAAAAATTTTTAACAATTTATTTGGTAGTACGAGTAAAACAAATGCCGATGAAAATAAAGCGTAAGTACATGTATTGGCAAATGATATTGAATCTGTTTCTAAAATACACGAATAATGCAAATAAAGTTTCCACACAAGTTGAAAATACAGAGAATAACTTTAAAATGCTGATGAATAAAAAGGTTCCAGATTTTTTTCACTTAAACCTGCCATAAAGTGTCCGTTCAGTGGAATATACTTAATAAAATTCCCCATATACCATGTTAGATAATAATCAATAATCGACCTCTCTCAAGGAACTCCAGATAAGCAACATAAGCTCAGGATTATAGTCACCATGTTGTATCTTGTTCATGTTCTCAAGATGGCTGTGTCCGTTAACTTATCCCCTTTTTGCCCTGCATTTCGTCTCCCCATTAACAATCTAAGGGTGCTGCTAGAATGATGCTACATGCAATGGGAAATCACTTTGCACGAGGGTTTGTTTTTCAACAAGCCCCTTAAAGATTCAACTCAATCTATCAGGCAGACATATCTGTATCCTTTATTTCATGTCTAAGTTACCAAATTTCATATAGGCTGATCCTGTATCGCTTATCTGCCATTAGGCCAATCAAAAACAAACATTTCATGGCTAACACTGGCCATTCTTGTTGTTTATCTTTGAACAGGACCCTGTATAGAAGCTTCCTGTTAAATCCGTTTGGCCAAATGGTTTTAGATGAGAAAATATCTAATATCTATTTTAGCCGGTCGGAAACAAGAATCGTCCAGTAAAGACAAAATAAGAAATTGTATACAGGACCTTAAATGTTTTATTTCAAATATTAATCCATTTGGAAAAGCAGTTTCAAAGGAGATTGTTTTTTATGTTTAAGCCAATCAGAAACGAGAATCTTCAATTGTGGCCAAGTTTTTTGTCCGTTTGGGACAAAAAAGCAAGCTTTGTAAAGGACTCTGCATAGATGCTTCCTGAAAAAAAAAAATAATGTTTCGTTTAGGCAAGCGGTTTCGGAGAAGTCATTTTATGTGTCATTTAATCAGGAACAAGAATCGTCCATGGCGGTCATGTTTTTTATCCATTTGACACAAAATGAGAAAACTTTGTAGAGGAGGACCTTACATTGATGGTTCCTGTAAAATATTGTTCTATCTGATCAAGCGTTTCAGGGGGGAATTTTTTTTATGTGTCACCAATGTAGAAACAAGAATCGTTAATGGCGACCATATTTTTGTCCGATTGTGACAAAATGAGCAAAGACCATGCATAGTTGCTTTCTGTAAAATATTGTTCTATTTAGGCAAACGGTTTTAGAGATTTTTTCATTTTTCAGTCAATCAGAAAAAAAAGAATGGTCTATGGTGGCCATGTTTTTGTCCGATCGGGGCAAAATGAACAAACATTTGGTTTCAGAGGAGATTTTTCTATGTTTCAGCCAAATAGAAACAAGAATCGTCCACGTTTTATATCCTATCGGAACAAAACGCTTGTAAAGGACCTTACATAGATGACTTCTGTCAGGTTTGGTTCTTATTGGCTTGCCATTTCAGAAAAGAGCTGTCTTTGAATCAGTCAATGACTCTTGTCAAGTTTGTTTCTATTTGATATTGTCGTTTCATAGAGGAGTTTTCTTGCATTCAGCCAATCAGAAACAATAATTGCCCATGACGGCCACGTTGTTAACGGATCGTGGAGAAGTGAACTATCTTTATAAAGGACCTTAAATGGATGCTTCGTGTCAAGTTTGATTTAATTTCCACAGCAATTGCTGAGTTGTGAAAAGTTTACGACAGACAGCAAATAATGAAAAAAACTTCATATGGCCCTTGGCGAGGTGCGCTAAAACTTACAAATATACATCAGAAAGTGAAATTAAAGGATAGGACAAGTTCTTTTCCCATAAGGCATTGTATAGAATCTGCACCAATCACTTGAAGAATTCAATGTTAAAAGGTTGATTGATTGAATGGTGCTTAACGTCCAGTGGCAAATCTGTCATGCATATTCAGGACGAGAGCATATCAATGATGACTGATGATAAATGAACCCTGCTTTGTTTTGTTTGTTTGTTTGAATGGGGTTTAACACCACTTTCAACAATATTTCAGTAATATCGCGGTGGTCAGTTTTACTAGTGGATCCAGAGTACCTGGAGAGAACCACCGACCTTGGACAGGTAACTGACAAACCATATCACGTGCGATGCGAGTTAAACGCAACCCTTTTTTGTATGGTACAAACCCAGGCGAGAACTCACGCCGTATTGGTGATAGGTTACAGTGATCTATACAGGTAAGTTTTAAATCAACAACCTAGACCTCTCGGCCACCCAGGCCCCAACCCTGTTTTGTACTAGACCGACATGCTAAGACGGATTTTTAACGTGCTAGATCAAGAAAGCAACAGTCCGCAGAAAACTATGCCACTTTACCCAGACACATTATTTTGACTCTGGGCCGACCAGTCTTTGCTCTTGAATGCTGCGTGCTTAGCGGAGAAGCAGCAAATAACAATTTTAATGTCTTTGGTCTGACCCGGCCGGGGATCGAACCTACGACCTTCCGCACTCTAGGCGAGCACACTCACCATTACACCACCGAGGCGGTTGATGTTATAGAGCACAATTGCTGACTATGAAATAATGAAGTCTGTTGAAAACCATTTCCATAAAATACTGAAATCTTGTTAACCAAAATCCAGATGTTTTAGTGCATTGTAAATTATAGCTTGGTTTCAATGAGCTCAGCAGTTTGTGAAGTGAAAATTGTTGAACAAATCCAAGTGCTGATGTTGAACGCAGTTATAGTGAAGTTTATTTTCAATTAGCCCAGAAGTATTTTTGATAAATTAACCGGAGGTGCAGGCAATGCCTGCAAAGTTCGCCTCGTTGTCCCCAGCTTGTTGTATTCCGCTATTTGAATCGAAGTTGACTTTGCGTGAAAACTTGTTATGCAAACATAACAGTCTGAGAGTCTTTTGT
>JAULBM010293713.1:0-15449 GCA_032357055.1 Geukensia granosissima | reverse complement strand
GGTACTCCGGCTTCCTCCACCAGTAAAACTGACCGCCGCGATATGACTGAAATATTGTTGAAAGTGGCGTTAGACCCCAATCAAACAAACAAATATAACGATTTAACTTGACGTATATAAGTTATAATTACGAGCACTCGTAATACTAACGACCTTTTGATAAACGTTCGCCTGAACTTAAATAACCTTTTTTATTAAAAACAAAAAAAACCAGTCTGCCTTCTAAGAAAATGTTCCCGATCTATAGGGTTGGATTTCGTCTCTTATGATAAAGTCACCTAGTAGACTAGCGTATTTTTTATTAGGTAATTCACTTAAAACTTAATAATTATAACCGAAATCATAAAAAGTGCTTGTAAATTTTAGAATAAACGATTATTTAGTATACATGCAGGTCACTAAACAATCATTATTATAGAGATGCAATATGAACGTCCAATTTAATCAAATAGTGGATCTCATATAGATCTCTAAAAATTAAAAAGCTTAGCTTGAGTAATGATTCCTTAAAACCTCTAACATGTCTAAGGCTTACTACTTTTGATTGTCAATAATAAGTAGGGTAGTCATACATCATAATGTCTTCATAGGTCATTTGTCTTAATTTGAATGGGTTAACACCATTCGAAAACTTGTACATTTGAATCATTTTTGAAAGTTCTCTCGTTTTGATCCGTATACTTTATTCTCTTGTTTGTGTCTCATCAGTACACTTCATACAACTGAAAAATAAAATAATTTAATTGGAAAATAATTTTAGCATTCGTCAAGAAGGACTGGAAAGGACAAGAATTTGTCTAAATATAATGGTCCATATTCCAAACTTATAATTGGTTTTGGTGTATTGCTGATTGATATGGTGAAAATTGTTGTAATCTTGAATGCATGGTAAGAGCAACTATACGAACTTGAGTTATATTGTATTTAAAGGAATAAATTGTCAACTCTGACAGGACAGCGTTCAAAATGATAGAATACTCCTAAAAATATTGGTTGGAAAAATATCGAACCCCGCATTGAAAAGACTCAAAACGGTCCGACGACTTATTAAAGTTTAAAGCGTTGATTCCAGACATAAACAGCGCAAATGCAACACAATTGTCATTGAAAAATATTGTACCAAAAATTTTTTGTTTTTTTTTATATTTTAATAGATAATCCAAGTGTTATTTTATTTTTCGAAAAAATTTTGTGACCTCTTACATAAATAATTTAAAAAAAATAAAGGTTACCTATCAATTATCCCACCAATTATTATTTCTGCACATAAATCGAAACAATAAATACTTTGCTACACAGAAACCGAAAAGTTCTATGAGTACAAGCATAAACTTAATTGGTCTTAACACAGTACTCTTCTTTCCCATCTTTGAGGTAGGTGTGCAAATATATGAATAAAAGAAAACAAGTACATGTATCATTATGATTTAGACAAGCATCATTATACTTTCAACAAATATAAATTTATTTTCAACATTTAGTTTAATACTATTTTAACAAGTATCATTGTACTATTAACAAGAAACATTATTCTTACAAAAATATTATTTTACTTTCAAGAAGAATCATACATAGCAAATATCATAATAATTTAAGAAATAAGTATTATACTTTCATAAATTAAAGGATAATTCTTTCAACAAGTATTATTTAACATTTGTGTATTTTCAAAAATATAATTCTACTCAACAAGAAGCATTTTCTTTCAGCATTTAGTATACTATTTCAGCATGAAGCATATATTCTTACAGCATGAAGTATATTCTTTTAGCATGAAGCGTCGTCTTTCAGCAGGATGCATATTGTTTCAAAATAAAGCATATTCTTTTATCAAGAAGCAGTATACTTTATGTACAGTAAAATTTATGTATGACTTGTTTACCACCAACAAAAATCTTACTCAACTGAACTCTCATCAACTTTTTATTTGGATATTGTCAAATGAGGACAAAAATATAATATAATTAAATTAATAGATTATATAGAGCTCAATCTTTCTACACGTAAATCCCAAAGTAAGACTATATGATATTTTTATGAGCTTTATCATTCAATTTGGATTATCTCCCATTGTACTCTCCTCAGCTACACTAGTCTCTATGTTCTTTTGTTGTTAATACATGCACCAATCAGTAACAATCAGTTTGATAGGTGTGTGCAAATTGAGTGTGAATGTGCGTATGATTGTTTTTTTTTCTTTGTTTATTATATGATTATATGCCCACTAGGGCCCTTTGATTAGGCTTAAATAAAAATTTGAATTTGAATATAACTTCAAAAACCAAAATCTACATGTGTCAAATATATGGTTTTATTTTTCTTATTTGCTGAAATTTAATATCTAGTTGATGTTTTATTTTTCATTTGAAGACCATAAGAATCTGTGTCAATCAAGCTTAAATTCATTTGCATCTTTGAATTACCTATTTTCTGCATTTTACCTCAATCTATCATCATGTGAGAGATGAAAAAAAAATTCTGAAAGTATTTAAGAAAAATCATGTGGTCTTGCTTCAACTAGGAAACAAAATTATATACATATATTTTTTTTCATTTTTAATACAAAATTGACATCCCTAGTTATTGAATTCCTGTAAAAGCTTACAGGTAAACAAATTATCTGTAATTCAATTCTACACTCCTGGTACAGAGAGATATTAGTTAACTACAGATGTGGGCGAAATGTTTAATTATGATGTATTTCAGTCTTCTTATTTGTTAATTTTGCATTTTTTGGACACAAGGATGAAGAGAAAGAAATCATAAATCATGTTTTGATATATCCAGATTGAGTGTGTCCAAAAATTTTGAATTGATAAATGAGAACAATATAAATACATGAAAATCAAACGACTTAACATTTTGCCCACGTTCATTGTGCTTGCCTGATTCTGTTTGCCAGGATACCAGGCATGTTAAATAATGGCAAAAATAAATATAAGTAAACTGTAATGGTTATCCTTTCAATCATGATAAAGGCAAATGATCCTCCGATTAAACATTTCTTAATTTATTGATAAAACTGAAATTGTCATGGACAAATTCAAGTTTTAAATCTGAGTGTGTGATTGAGATTGGATCCGGAGCCATAGAATATGGCAAAGATGGATTCATGATCTTTCAGAAGGGAATTTTCTTTGTTTGTTCAAAGCTTGTTAATATGAACTAGACATCCTAGATGAAAATGAGGTGTCTTCTTTGAGGAGGACAGTGGTTTCAAGGATGAAACTGTGGTAAGCTAAACTTTTGTCAGAAAGTACACACACATAAGAATACAAGTTATTTCTTCAGGGGTTTGATGTGTACAGGTAAAGAAATTTTATTTCAAGAAATAGATAATTTGTAGAATATTTAATAGAAAAAAAGGGGGGATATGGTGTAAATATTCATGAGACAAAAATCTCATATATACAAGTAAATTCCAACCAAAGGAACAGCGCTTTGATTGCTGTTCTTCATCTCAAAGTCAGTGAGGCCTTCAACACGGAGTAAAAACTTGCACCTCACTGTAAGTTCAAGACGGCCCCTAGCACCGATTTGAGCGGAATTCTTTGCTAGATGTCGACGACTGATTTGAGTCAAATTCTGAATTACTTCTCCAAATAAACATTTTTTACCTGTAAAAGTAAAATTACAAAAAAATTTTTTTCTTTCATTTATATTGAAAAATTTGCCTGAATCAAGCATCTTGTTATCAATCAGATATATTTGTCTTTAAAGATTCATTAAATCGTTATTTCATGCCTAATGAAATTCAACATTGTTTCTAATAAGCTGAATACTGATTAAAATTCTTAAGGTACCTATCTTTGAAGGCATTGCACATTGATTCCAGTTTTGTTCCAGATCTTTTCACCCATTCTTATCATCGAGATTTTTTTCTCACAAAACTGCAGGCTGTAATGCGATGTTTTTGAATAAAAAAACTTTCATTTCATAACCGTAACTTTTTGGATTGGTGAATCTCTAGAGTTAAATGGTATTGTAATTGTACCAGATCAACATACAAAGTATGAATTCCAAATCCCAACAACCTTTGAGAAAGAAATTTGACTGCTTTGGGTGAATTTTCCTACATAAATCTATATTTTCATTTAAAATAATCTGTTTATTAGTAGAAAGTTTTCTTGTTTTTATTAATCTTTAAATCTTGTCAGTGACCTGTAATAATAAGAAAAAGTTAATGTCAGTCATTAATGTTTCTTTATTTTCTATTTATAGAAAGAGTGAAATAGAATATTATGCTATGTTAGCCAAGACAGGAGTTCATCATTATACTGGAAACAACATAGAACTGGGTACTGCCTGTGGTAAATACTTCAGAGTGTGTACTCTGGGAATCACTGATCCAGGTAAGTTTACAGGGGCTGACAAAATGTGTCTAGACACCACATAAAGTTAGCCAAATTCATTCAATAAAATGTTTATTTTTACGGAAATGCGGGCTTTTAAACAAGCCTGTCAACCTTGGCAAGCAACCAAAATGAATTTTTAGCCATAAGTTTTACCGCCGTACATCTGTCAATCTTCATCAAAGATTTGTTGGTTGTATATGTCCGATTGATTTGATATTTGGAATGAAGCATTATCAGGGAGAGTTGTCTCCTCTTTTCAGGTCCATTGTTCAACAACATGTATGCTGAGACATTGAATGAATTTTTGTGCTATAAAATTTTTGTCAGATTTCTTGGCTCTTGTATGTTGGATTGATTTGATATTTGGTCTAAAGCATTATCAGGATGAGTCTCCCCTTTTGAGTTCCGTCATTTGTCTACTTCCTGTTTGCTACAGGGGCATCCATGCCTCATGGACACATTTTTTCTATACATACAAACGCTAACTTAAAACTGGTTAATATAAACAGATCCCCTTGCATTAGTTTTTTTCTAGCTTATGTACATTGATCTGACAAATTTTTTGTACTTTGATTTCTATTTATTTTTTTTTCTCTTTGCAGGAGACAGTGACATCATCAGAAACATGCCAACAGAGCAACAACAATAAAAAAAACTGTCCCTGTATAAATAGTGTTTGTTATAAAGGCATGATTTTTTCCCGTTTAAAAATTTTGGCTTTTTTGAGGAAGAATTTTCTCATTGTTTCTATTTTATTAACAAGATACATCTTCCAGTTGCTCATTTCCTTTTTAGCCCACCTGTCCATAGGCCAGGTGAGCTAATACTTTCACTTGGCATCTGTCGTCAATGTCGCTGTTAACATTTTGAAAAAAAATCTTATTCTCTGAAACTACTGGATGGATTTGGATGCAACTTTAAATGATTGTTCTTTAGGGTATTCTGTTCAAAGTTTATGGTTTGGTTGTTGATCTGTTGAAAAACATGGCTGCCATTACTAAAAATAGGAACCGACTGAAGATTTTTGCATATATCTCAAAAACCTTTACCTTTATCCAAATTCTGACATTGGGTAAAAGTGTTCACCATGATGAAGTCTGTCTTTTGAAGGAAGTACCTCAACACTTGGAATTTTTTCCTTTTTTAGGTATTTTTAAAAGAAGTTTGAAGTTATAGTTTAAAAAATCTTTGCTAAAACTTCTGAACCAATCTCCTCTACCAAAGCTCTGTCAGGTCAGCAATAAAGGCTCCTAGGAGCCTCTAGTTTCTACACCGACTAAGTCATGTCTGGTTATAGAAATTATTCAGCACACTTTAAATGGAGACCATATTAGCCCAAATAACCTTAAAACACATGATCGAATGAAATCAACCCCTTGGCAGAGAATTGTACAAATTGAACTGGTTAGTAACCTTAGGGAAACCTATTGAAGTGAGATTTATACGTTTTAGATGGCTGTCTCATGGACAATCATACCACATCTCCTTTTTAGCTCATCTTACCAAAGGCCATGTGAGCTTAGGTTATCACTTGGTGTTCCATTGTCTGAACTACATTTTCATCTTCACCTCTGAAACAACTGGGCCAAATAGAAATAAACTTTACAGGAAGCATCTTTGGAAGGTCCTTTTACAGTTTTCCTTGTTTTGTCCTGATCGTATGAAAAACATGGCTGCCATGGCCATTACTTGTTTCTGATTGGCAGATACTTTAAAAAGTCTCCTGAGACCACTAAGCCAAATAGATTAATATTTGGTATGGAGCATGTATGGAAGGTCCTTTATGAAGTTAACTCATTTTGTCTGGATCAGACAAAAAACATGGCTGCCACAGATGATTCTTGTTTCTGATTGGCTGATTCATTAAAAATCATCACCTCTAAAACTTCTTGGCCAAATGTCAGGTGAGCAATACAGGCTGAGAGCCTCTAGTCTTTAACTATGTTAAGTTGTTTGATGGGATAGATTCATTTGACATATTTGATCGAAAATTTTTAATTCTAGATCATGTTGGTGCAAGCATAACCAAACCCAACCCATGAACCTAACCTAAACCCTTAAGAAGTGCAAAAGAAGGGGTGAAATCTAGAATTTAATATATTTCTAACGTTAAGATGAGGTCACAGTAAAGGATTCTAGTTCCATCTCAGATATTTAAATGTCTTCCAATATTTTCCACATTTGTAATTCTGTTTTTTTTTATCATAAAAGATTCTCTGATGCATAGATGATACACTAAATGTATCACAGGGATGATTTTATTCCGCTTTTTAGCGGATTTCCGCTAATGGTAGTCCGGATTTGTCCATTATGATTCTTTTATTATATTGCGGTATTTGGCTTCCGGTGGTTATTTCCGCTTAGTTGGCATGGTCGGCAAAATCATCCCTGGTATCATGTCATTGTTGTTTCAAAAAAGAAAGGAACTTGATCTTTCAAACAAACTGGCAACATGATACTTAAGATGGCATATTTTCGAACATGATACTTTAAATGGCACATTTTTGAACAACACTGACAGCATGATACTTCCGAACAACACTGAGAACTGGATACTTAAGATTGCACATTTTCGAACAAACTGACAACATGATATTTAGTGTGGCATCTATGCATCAGATTAGTATTTATGATCAAAGAAAATAATGTCTGCGTTGTGTATATTGGCATTAAACATGGGATGCAAATTAGGGCGAATATATTTAATAATAAGGGATGTAACTATTATGCCAAATGGTCTTCACTTTCATAAAATATAAATATGGAAAATACATTGTTTAAATAAGGGAAAATATAATGGTGTATTTATTGTTCCCAGGAACAAAATGCCTGTCAAAAATATCGAGGCTTGTTTATTTTTTTACAACTTCCGATATTGGTTTTCCAAATTGTAGTACATTCATACCCGTATCCAGGGGGGTTCGAGGGGTTCGGACGAAACCCCCTACCTGACAAAAAAATAAGCAATATTAAACTCCCATTGCAGACTGAAGTTTGACTATTAAAGTCGAAAGCGCGGGACTTTCAAGTGTCATGAAATTGCTAGCTAGATTTCAGGATTTTGCACCAAAACCCCAGATCCGCGGCAGTGAGGATGGCTCCAGAGGTGATCGAACCCCCCTTTGAAATTTTCGGGCTACGGGCATGACATTTATCAAAATACTGAACTTAATGTTGAAACCACTGCACATAAAGTACATTGAACTGAATATAACACTATATATACGCTACTACTCAATTAACATAGGGATAAAACAACCGATCATACTCATTTACCCAATAAAGGAAACCAGGACCACTGAACATAATACAAAATGCACTTCATATAACATATAATATAGGAATTCGAAGATACCAAAGGGGCAGACAGAAATCGTTAAGTCGGAAGGCAGACTGGCAAGACAATGGCCGACAAAAAGAAACGAAAGACAAACGGAACACACAACACTACATTGAAAACTAAAGCTGGAGTAACACGAACCCTACAAACACAGGACTAATTCAGGTGCTCCAGGAGGGTAAGCAACTCAAGCTCCACTAGTGGCACCCGTGGTGAACTAGATTGCGGAACAAAATTGAAAACGTAAGTAATGATCATGATTTAACACTTCTGCGTATAATAGTGAAACTACTGAACATAATCACCAAAGGACCTAATATAATATCAGAACTACTGAACATAATCACCAAAGGACCAAATATATCAGAACTTCTGAACATAATCACCAAAGCACCGAACTACTGAACATAATCACCAAAGGACCAAATATTATATCAGAACTTCTGAACATAATCACCAAAGCACCGGATATAATATCAAAAATATTGAACATAATTACCAATGCACCGAATAGACTGGCGGAAGAGATGTTCGCTCCCCACTAAAAATATTAAAAAAAAATAGAGAGAGAGGGAAGAGGGTCAGTCTCTTCGCGATAAATTATCATAGTAACCTGTAAGTCTGTCTTTTCCTGCATCAAACATTCCATAAAGGAGAGCGGCTTCTGAGACAATAATATTAGTATTCCCACATCACATCGACACTTCAAATTATATATTATTTTCCCTCCCATAAAAAAGTTATTTTTACCGGACTGTAGCTGGTACCATCTTTGCATAGAAGGTGGATGGTTTGATACACTTCAACATATCACAGAATGCTTCAAAATCATCAATGACGGAAATGCTATCCAAATGCTTAAAACCCAGGAGACCCCCACCCCAGAGACCCCTTCCAGGGATCTGCCCTGTACCCGCTTGTGACCTTAGGTGGTCCCCAGACCCTTTGCCGAATTTCGCCCCCATCCTAAACATCTAATTCTGGATCCGCCCCTGGAATATAATACGGGGGAGGAAGGGGGTTTACTGTTATTGTGTTATGAGGTGAAATGAGTTCTTTGTTAGCTGTTATTGCAAAAACTAGTTTAATGTTATCTGTTATTGACCTGTCCACTGTTATCTGTTATGGCCAAAATTAGTAAATTGTTATCTGTTATTCAATTTCTATTTTTGCTGTTATCGGTTATAAAAAATTTTTTGTTTAAAGATTTTATCACATACCAGCAGTGTGATGATCTGTTTTATCAATTTAAGCTCATTAAAGACGGTGCTCCTGACTTGGAGGAAGGTTCTATATATTAACAAATCAAAGAAAAAGCTTTATACGTTTCAGTCCCCTAACCTTTTTAATCCCCATGTTAACAACATGGAACTTGACAGAATACAGAATACAGTACTAGTCAAAGACATTTTAATAGTTGAATGTATAATTTACTATCACTGTTATTCATCTATCACACATTACCCACAAAATAAAGAACGAAAAAGGACAAAACTGTTTATGCCATGGCCTCTCCAACAAGTTATCAAAGAAATAACTTCTCAACGTGGTATTCGAGATGAAGCGCTAAAAAGGGGACTGGGTTCGTCTATTGAGGTGAAGATTGCTCGACTCCATAAATCCAAAGAAGGGCCGAAGGCATTCAGTATAAGTACACAAGAGGCATGGGAACTAGAAAGGGGATGTTTCACAGACACAGTTGCAAGTGATACACTTCAGGGTTAGTAATTTTCTTTTACAATTACACATAAATATATTATGTAAAGCATGTGTAGGGCATGAACCACTTGATTTTAAAGGATAGGTTCCCCTTTTCCCACCCAATTTAAGCCTTTTAGTGGCCTTTACCCTTATGTCTAAGTTCTAACACCCTTAAAATGCCATTGTATCAAAGTTCAAGGCAAAAGGGGGTTATGCACCCTCATAGATTTTTTTGGTGCTGGTCATTGATAAGAGGCAGATTTATGGCTTGACTACATATGTCTGTCTGTTTGTTACACTTTTAACTGTGCAGCCAGTGTCACAGCTGCTTGGGGACAGGACACCCCCCTTTTTCTTTTAATTAATTGTTTTTAATTTTTTTTACTATATCAGTCGCAACAATCTGATAGTGGAGCAGTCTGAGAACTGCATATATTATGATCATAGCTACACAAAAAATTTAGATTAAAAATATTTTGTTTTTATAATTTAAAAAAGGGGTATTTTTGGGGTGGGGATTGGGAGGGGTCTGTGTCCTGTCCCTGAACACCTGTGGCATGTTCATGTGATTTTTTTTCACATTTGTTGAGAATGATAT
The DNA here is from genome assembly GCA_032357055.1 of Geukensia granosissima. Lineage (NCBI taxonomy): Eukaryota > Metazoa > Mollusca > Bivalvia > Mytilida > Mytilidae > Geukensia > Geukensia granosissima. The sequence goes on along the minus strand of JAULBM010293713.1, from coordinate 5,455 downwards.
TTTTTATTGAAAACAGAAAGTTATGAAATATTATATCTTGGGTCAATAACTCAATATATTATACTGCAGAATTTAAAATTTCAGATTTATCAAACAACAGCTTTTATATTTCTACATATAGTTCTCCATCTTAATACATCTTTTATTCAAACCCCATTATCTTAAAAATCTACATAATAGTTTCATAACGAGTTCCGTCCTGTGGATAGTGTGGTCTCCATTGCATTTATGTCATATCTTCTCTTTTTATAATACATTTTATTTGCATATTCATATGCATGTACATTAATTATTGAACAAGCAATTTAAGGATTTGTTTTTTTAAATCTTTTAGTGAATGTCCTCAAGAAAGAAACTTTTTTCACAAAGAATTGTCCAGTGATAGAAATCGTCAGTGTTAAGAACAGAAATCAGATGAGAAATCATGCGATCTCCAAAAGAAAACACAGTCTACAAAGAAAAAAGGTATTCTTTAAATATGATATAAATGAATTTCAAAAACTTGTTTTAAAACGGTTCAATACAATTTTACGATTTTATTATCTTATTTTATAGTTTGAATAAAATAAAGATTTTAAGAAGTCAAATGAATTTCAGTGCATTTTGTAGCATAATAGAAATAAGAAGGGATTATGGTGAAGTGCAACAAATACTGAATCAGCCTTATATTTGATATCACCTTTCATTTTCATTTCATTTAATTTAGGAGGTAGAAGGAAGATGGAAAAAACTAAAGAAGATGAAGAACTGACGAAGAAGATGAAGATGGGTGAAGTTTGTCATAGAAATCCTAGACAAGAAAAAGATTTACTTATAATGAAAGAAGGTATTGTTTTTATTTCGTGCATGCGTTCATATTGTGTAGCACTGAATTTTGCGAAAAATGAAAAAAAAGGTTGTTTTAATCAATAGAGGCATATAGTCATGAAGACGTCAACCCATCTGTTTTATAATATGATACAGAAGTAATAGAAAAAAAAGAATTCGAAGATACCAAAGGTATGTTAATATTATATTGAAAATGAAAAGAAAACCATTATATAAAACAGAGATGAAAGTGAATTTTGGTGAAAAAATCTGAAAGTCTGGACGGGGATTTGGGGGCTGCCTAAGCCCCCATGCAGGATCCAAAGGATTTTATTTTCAAAAAAGCGGAAATCCGCGGATCTGCGGAACTCTTTCATCCCTGAATTAAAATTATACCCTCCTAAAACTTTGTTTTATGGTAAATTTAATGACAGTTTAGTTATAGTTTGAAATTTAGGACAAGAAATAGTCTTTTTTTTCTTTTGAGTTTTATAGGTGCAATGAAACTTAGTGGATCAAAACCTATAGACCTGCAATCAATAGAATGTGGAAGGTGTGGAGGCAAATACACAATTTCAAATGCATTCTCTAGAACACCAGAGGCAAGAGTAAACTTCTTTAAAACAAGTGAGTAATTTTATAAGCTTATTAAATTACAGTACATTGGATCTTTAATTAATACATATATGATTCTGATATCATTTGAATAAAAAAAACATCAACATTATTATGAAATTTAAGTGTTTGATGCATGTTTCTACAAGTCATGTTACATATAAAATAACTTGACATATGCTGTTTTGACGCCCGGATCACTAAAGTGAAGGGCATATAGATTTATCCCTGTCCATCAATAGGTCCTGATCTTGGTTAAGTTTTTGCTTTATGGTTCATTTCTCGGCAACCATACATGTACATGTTATGGCAATGTATTTGTTAGATAGATAGATCTGACTACAGCATGATTCATGATGAATTAGGTCACTTTGACCTACATTTTCTGGTTTAGGGACTAGGTCAAGTTTTTTATTTTGGGTCCAGGGATATCTTAATTTTTTTGTAATCATATGTATATGGTCTTTTTTTCAGCACACTTTGATAAAACATGCCTATCTGTTCAGACCAAGGCAGCTTCCAAAGAGAAAAACAGAGAATCTACTTGCAAGATGCAGAACTTAATGGCTGAGTGGACAAAGAAAAGAAGCTCACAGGAAGATAAAGAGGCACAAGAAGGAGATCAAGAAGATTCAGATCATGATAAACTAGACGATGATGAAAACTTATTGTGAGTGTCAAGGGCATATAATTATACTGTTGTCCACCCGTATGTCCCTATTTCGGTTAAATTTTTATACCCCACAAATTTTGTTTTAGGGGTGCCATATTGTTGTTTTTTTTCACAAATTTATGTCAAATTTACATTATATTGTATTGATCTGTGTTGTTAATCCTAGGAGGAAAAATGTATACATAATTTATGTCATAACTTACAATTTGTATTTATGGGTTTAAAGTTTTGATCTAATGTTTTATGTTGCCTGCATGTATAATGTAGGGAGACATATAGGAATCACTTTATTTATAAAACTGTAATCCTCAGCATTTCTGTATATCCTTGCCTATCTTATTAATTATTTTTATTAACACCCCTATCTAAAGTTCAAACAATATTTTTATGACTATTTAAGCATATAATGCAATATTTACTATAATATCCTTATGATGGTTCTATCTTACATTTTCAGTTTTGAGATTTTCAAACTTACATGATTTCAATTCAGAACTTTGCAACTCAAATGTAGAGTCATGGTGGCACATGTCTTTCATTGAAATTTTTATCATATCATCTAGCCTTACGTTTTATAACTATGTTGTTTACTTCTTTTTACATTTTATTTTCATGTTTTTAAAAATAAAGGATTTATTTACAAAAGTATAAGATATTTGTGTGAAACTCTAAATATGTATTAACTAAAAACTATTGACATACAAACGTACATTATAAAGTTGTTATTACACACAAAAAAAGAAAAAGGAATGTTAAGGAGTGAATGGATGTGCAACAAAAACTCCTCTAACACAAAACTTGACAAAATATATACGTTTTATCATGAAACTGGGCTTCATTGAACTTCATTGTGTTGCATAAAGTCCTTAAATAATAAAAAGATCGCCCATACGCTCAAACAACACTAAAAAGACCCAACCATGACGAAATAAATAGAAATAAAAGAGGAGCAATATTTATATATAAAGAGAAGATATGGCATATATGCAACAGAGAACACAATCCATTCACCCGACAGAACCCAATTAATAAACTAGAGGTCTTCACAAGGCCTTCAACAAGGGTGGAATCCCTCTCATTATGATGAACTCTTAGAATGCCCCGCTAAACAAAACATGTATAGTATAATAAATAAATCCTTCCTGAATGTAACAACAATAACTACAAAAAACACGAAGAAAGTACAAGATTAACTAGTGACCTCGACTCCTGACTTGTGACAGGCACATTAAACATGCGATTAGGTTGAACTAGTTTTGCAGGATCCAAACCATCCCCCACATTGAGGACAAAAGTGCAGATAAAGCTAACAAAAGATACAGACAAACTATAAACATACGAGAATGCACCAAATCCAAATAGAGGATACCTAATCTATTATAAGAGTACTTAAAAAAATCACAAGCAAAAAGATATCTCTACTGAGTAGTAACGCAGTTACTGAAAGCATGCTCAGGATGCATTTCCCGATGATGAAATTTCAAGCTTCTCAACACAGGTTATCGAAAACAGTACATCCAAAAACTGAATAGTGCATTTTCATTAATCCTGCCGAAAAACAAGACAGGTTCCAATGCCAATATTTACATTATATGTAGTAACTGTGGAAGTTAATGATAAGATTATCAATATTTGCATCAGTAAAAACAAGTTAAAATGTCCTGACAACATTGAACTTGTAACCTTTGTGAATAAATTTCTCCAATGATCTTCAATGATCTTCAATGGATCAATTAGCTTTAATTGGCCATTTTTGAATTTATAGCTTATGAACAGAAATGGTACCTTTTATATAACCATTCGAAGTTAAGTAAAATAAAACCATTGTGTTTTCAGTTATAAAGAAGAAGAATTATTCGACTTGAGAGAGGGTATTGACACACAATTAAATGATTCCCAAGAAAGAACAGTCATTGATGATGATGATGAAGAACTTGCCCAAACCAACTTACAACCAGAATTACAATCAGATTCGGATGATACAGATCCAGAATTTTCAATTTTTCACATTTCACTGGACAAAGCTGATGAAGTGTGTGTGAATCTCAATGACCTCATAAGCAGGGATATAATTCCAAGAGATAAGATATTTTATAAGTATTTGCAAGATGTTTGCAAAAATTATGATGTAAATTCACAATATGGCAATGAAGTTGTAGAATTTTTCAATACAATCAAGTACCTGGGAGGCGAGAGAACAGTCAATTTTATTAGAGGACAGAAGTGGCACGTTCAGGGTAAAGGAGGCATAAAACAGGCTGAAGATGCAGTAATGAATTTTGGTGGCGCCTCAAAAACAACTAGACAAAAGCAGTCTCCTGTATATACAACAAGAAGTGGTGTAAACAAGCCTTGGTTGAGGACATTTCTAAAATTAGAAACCGAAGAATCAGCGAAAATAAAACCTTTTTTAGATACAGAGATTGTTAAAGTATATGCTGTTTCGATGTAAAACGATGGGACAGCCCTGAAACCGGGAATTGAATTCGATGAACAGCAACATATAAATGTTGGTCTTGTCGATAGAGTTGACTATAAATACATGAAAGATCACCCAACACCGGAACCAGAACTGTTAAAAAGCAAAGTGATCAGCGAAGCTAATGTTACCTATTTAACAACTGTTGACAATTCTTTAAGTTTTCCAGTTTCTGTTACCTATCTACCAAAGGTTGGAAAAACTGGCAATGAGATGAAAACTCAATTCCTGTCGGAAATATCTACTAGTATTTATCAAACTTATCTGAACTGCATTGAACGGTCAGGGTCAAGTGATCATGTTCTGTGTGTGTCAGTTTCAGAATCATGTAGGTCCTCGTGTAATGATTGCATCGAAATAAAGGGTGTGTGCGACGCCTGTAAAGAGCTTAAAAAACAAAGTTATAAACCATCTCTAAGAGCTTGTCAGTATTGTCAGCAGATAGGAGAAAAGTGTGTAAAAAACGCCATTTTAGCTATCAGCACAGACTGTGAGGCTGGAAATAAAAGTGCGCTTGAATCAATTATACAAGATCGAGAAAACGGATCCCTTCCACTGCAATACATATTTTCCTGCATGCCTGATGCAGTGCATGTTGGGAAAAGTCTGAAGGCAGGGTTTGCCAATTGGATGTTGTTGTTAGGAAATGAAAGAGCCTGCCTCTCAATCTTACACAATCTTCGTGACAAATTGCCCAACCTAAGAAGAATACTGAGAAAAGATGCAGTCATGAATAAAGATAGAATATACTATGACTGTATTCTTCATCTAACGAAAGAATCAGTATTACAAACACTGAATTCAGTTGGCTGGGTAGTGCATAGTGTTGTTCCGGATGAATACAAGATTAATTCCACAAACAAGGTTGGTTTATTTCCACA
>JAULBM010293712.1:0-26023 GCA_032357055.1 Geukensia granosissima | reverse complement strand
CAACGGCGAAACCAGAGACTTAGATAAAAAATAAAAAGTTTAACATGTCATGATTCACGAGTTACAGCCTTTAAAACAGCCAGGGTGTCAATTGTTCGAAATGTTTAGCCTTACTTATAATTTTAGTTTATGGGTAAAAAATCTCTAAAGCTAAGTTTCATCAAATTTTATGATTGCATATTAAATATACAACATCATTCACATTAAATATTCCACACTTCACAATACACAATTATCACAAAAAAGAGAATTTAAACGATCACAGTCATTTAGCACTATTCAAAGGCAGCAAGTGTCCATCTAGAACTATTTTGAGATCAAATTTTGCTTAAATTTGTATGTATGTAAAAAAAGATAGTTATGATAGTTGTGTCCATTTCTAATGTCAATTGCACTTTAAAGTTTGTTAAACATATGTTGATTGCATGTGTTGTAAGCCACCACAAAATGGTGGCATATCACTGTCCATCGTCGTGTAGCCATCCTCATCCATATGCGCACGACGACTTTCATCGAGGTTAATCCCCATGCCCTTGATTTTATTTTCAATTTCCAACGATTCCGAAAAGCATGCCCTTTTCTGTTTACTATCCAGCAAAAAGTAAAAGTTCTCCCGACGCTTTGGCGGTGGCTGTCGAATTCCGTCAATATAGTTCAGCAAGTCAGCAGCTGACCACCTCGACAAGAATTCATTTGGTACTGTTCTTGAGGAATCAGACGGGTCGTACGAAAATGACCTCGGTTTAATAGTTTGTTGATTTTGTACAAAAGAGGTAGGAGTCATGCTGCAGTTTGTTTGATTATTTTGCTTTGGTGAGTTGGCCAAAAAGACATTTTGTTGTTGCACTCGAAAGTTTTCGTTAAAGTTCTTTCTTATTGGTTCTGACATTTTCCTATCGTTAATATTCCTTGCAGGTAACGCTGGCGGATGATAACGGGGCTTCAGAAGACCTTGCAACCGCATCCTTAAAATTTCTTCATATTGCAGCAGATCATCGCCAGGAATTGTTTCGTACACGTGATCATCCTTATCGTCACGTCGTGGAGTGTGACAACCAGGCAATCTAGTTGTTGCGTACGGTGAACACCCAGTTAACTTAGTTGTTGCATATGGAGCGCAACCGTTGAACACAATTTGATGTCGCATATCTCTGGAATCAAACGAATGGTTCATGATAAAGTTCGAAGGAATATCACATTTTCTTATCTCTGGTTCACTAAATTGTCTTGATAATTCTGGAGGCGAAGCAGAATTATTTGTTATACAGAAATCCGGGTATTCGTCCGGCTGTCTGTCAAATTCTGAGCTGTGAGGTAGAATTTGTCTATTATGGAATGAAGGATCACTCCCTAATGGGCGCCTCAGACATCTAACGGACACTTTGCCTGGTGATGACATGGGGGTGGACTGATTATTCTCTTGAAATTGTTCACGGTTTTCTTGTTGACTAATTCTTGTGTTGACAATATTTTCATTATCTCTGATGTTATTGACATGTTTTCGAATAACATCTGTCCTGTCTTTTCGCCATTGTACATGTCGCTTTGGTTTACGAGATTTGGCTTTGTTTTCTTGGTCTTTTTCTGCCTGTAAATCATGTATAATCTCAAACATTGAACGCGCGACCTTTGTCAATTGGTAATTGTTTATTTGTGCGGGGGAGAATCTAGTGGGATTTTGATTGTCCGTTCGCTCCCGAGGTGTCTGCATCGGTGGTCTAGTTTCTTTTGATGTCAATTTGTTTTGTAATTGTTCATTCAGTTCATTTTGCACAAAAGTCTCCGGTTTACGAGTAACGATTGCACCTGTGCAAATTGGCTGTCCATGAGGTGATGGATGACTATCCGACATTGAAAAATAATCAATAGGTAATTCCATGGGCGGCACAGCACGGTTATTTTCCTTTTTCTTGCCCTGAACGAAAATATTGTCTATATCAGCCTCATTAGTGGGTAAAGAATCACTTTCGTATCCACTAGATATCGTCACCGGAGAAGATTCGCAGGACAGTGGTTTTGACGGCATATCTGCTTCTGGCGTTAGAACATCGTCAAACGAAGCAGAGCGTCTGAGATAATTTTCCGATGAATTTCCTGTAGCGACAATAATATTGTCTTTTGAACACGTTCTTCGAGTATTCCTCAACGGAATCGGATTGTTTAGGTCAAGCTTTAAACGAAATCTTGCACTTTTTGAATCTCCAGGATTAAAAGCTGATATATTGAGTATATTATTGCGGCGATCTATATCGTTTGTTAGATTAGGAGAAAATGATGTATTAGTAGCACTACAGCTTAAATTTAAATGGTCATTACGGATCTCGTCCTGAGGATAAGTAGGACTTAATCCTGAAGGTATACCCACACACTGATCAGCTGAACGATTTAAACTCCAATTTGTTAATTTCAATTGCGGATTATCATGCTGACATGCTCTATTGTCAGGACAATTTTTATTCCTAGGAGTTTGCTCGGGGGCATTATGGTTCACTAATTGATCATTCAAACGAGAATTCTTATTTATAATATCTCCAGATTGTCGGGTCTTCCATGAATCGCAAAACCCATAATCCTTTGTTAATGTGACATTAGATCTAAGATCCTTCTTTTGTCTACGATCATGCATCCTATCTCTATTGCGATACGGCATATCGGTGCTATCCGATCCGATACTGTTTAAATCATTAACACCATGCACACGGTTTATTGTTTCCTCAAGTGACGTATTGTGTCGGTGTGCTCGACTAAGACGACGTTTTCTTGCAAAACGATGATGAAAGATAACCTCCCCAGTTTTTAGTCTGAACTCGTTTGGATTCAGATGCACATTGACAAGATTTTGTTTCTGACTGTCAACTTCACACGTTTCTCCGGTTCCCTTATCGGGACTATCGCGCACTCGTTTTTTAGATTTATGTCTTTTTGTTGTGACAGTTTGTGTATTCAAGTAACTATTTAGTTCCAAATTTGTAGACAAAATAGATGCTGATTGTCCTGGATAGGATAAACATATAAAATCCTCAAAGGTAATGTACAACAACCACATCTGATTGGTCAACGCTGCACTCTGGCCCCGTAGGTCATTCTGAAATAAATATATAAAAGTTTTAAGATTCTCTTACAGTGAGTGTATTTTATATTCTTCAGACAACAGAGTTGGTCTCTAAAAACAATTTTCTTAATGATTCGATCAAACAAGTCGTCCTATATATGAAAACGTGAATTCACCATTTATAAATAGTTTATACCTTAAATGTCATTTATTTCAACTAATTATTCAACTTAATTTGCACTTTTTTAAGTGTGACATTGTAAAATGGCCTTTGGATAATCCTTTGAAATGGGTTGTTTTTTTAGAGAGTCTTGGGCTATAATTTAAATGCGATTATTTAAGAACTCCACACCATGGTTTGATCAAATACGGGACGAAAAGTCAGATGAATTATCTTTAAAAGATCTTCATTACAATACATTATCCTTTTTTCATCATTCGATCATATTTTGGTACAAACTGAGGTCATGAAAGTTTTGCTTACTTATGATTCAAAATTACATAAGAAAACAACAATTTTCGAACCAACCTATTACAGATTCAGTACAATCAAACACGTGTGCAAAAGCAATAGCATTTAGAAATTTGGTTATACTTTTAATATTGAAATTAAATTCTTTTAAAACACCCAAATTAAAACGCACTGACCTTCACAATGCTCAATTAATTTTTCAAACATATTCAAAACAAGTTTCCCAGCACCCTCTAGTCAAGAGCTACACCCTAAAAACTCTTTGAACTACATTAAAACATGTTCCCGTTTTAATTCTTCCGTCTTTTAAATTCTTTTGAGATATTGAATGAGTTTTCTATCAAATCTTAACAGATTGATCATGGTATAATTGTGTGGTTTTTGTTGATGACACTTCTTGTCTGATCTATAAGCAGAGGAAGTGGATCCCGCAGTGACTTAACAAAAGCATCGTAGATCATTTTTCACACCTGCTGAACTTGGTCCAGGTATATAGATATAATTAACATAAACTATCACAAACTTTGTCATTCAGTTGGGTCACAGCTTTATGAAATCGACCACTAATTTGACATAAATGTCCAAACTTAATATATAATGACATTATTTCAAAAGATGACTACATTCCTTGGCCCTGTTTTTTTTCCTGTAATCAAATATCACATAATTTTTAAAAACGCATAAAAACCAGATGTTATGAAAAGTATTGATATGGGTTTTTTTAAGTTGATATGTGGAGGGGAATACCCAGTTGCATTCCGACATTCACTCGTAAGCCAAATAAAAGTTTGTGAGTCGGACTAGAATAAAGGTACAAATGAGTCGTTTTCCTGCCCAATGTCAAATTTTATGTTATATATTTTCATCTTGACTTAACTTTATAGTTTCCACCCTGGTCAGAAAGGGAGCTTGATAAACTTTTTTCGCTACGTTCGCAAACCAAGATCTGATAATCAAAATGGTTCATCTTCCTCAATTTAAAAAAGAAGCTATTAAGTTGCCCCAGTTTTCTTTCAAAAGGCCGGTCATGCCCGTCTATCGTTTATGAATTATTTCATTGTTTTTCGTAATATGGCAATAGGAAACCTTGGATATCAATTTTTGTACCTTTATTTAGCTTTTATTTATTCAGTTTTATTGACAATTTAGTGTCATGTTCTGGTGCAAATGTAACTGATAGTGTTATTCATGCGCTGTGTTACGGAAAGTACGCGGTCGATTACTGGACGGATGCAACAGCAGTTCTTGTTTTCCTAAACAGAGACAGTTGCGGAAAATCCGGTCTTTAATGTCGATTAACTCTGCCAATTAATACCATAATTTAATTTATAACTGACATACATGCAAAATTCCAATTGAGGCAACATAAAATATCTATTATGAAAATTCAATAAAATATGCTTGATAAGTAAGATTTTCCATAAATTTCGTCGTTCTGGTTTGGAAGCATTTGCCAAATGCTATATTAAAGTCAAAAGCTTTTGTTTTTTGGAAACTGCTAATAAGATATTCTAAGATCAAATTAAATAATTTTCCAACCACTTAACAATTCTGTAACAAATTCCAGCAAAAGTTAACAAATTCCAGCAAAATCTACAGACTCAAATCTGGGAGTAATATTTAACTATATTACTATTAGCTCTAATTATCAAAAGATCTGATCTTGTTTTATAAACGAAATTATGAACCAAGACGATTGTACCGTACACCCGATTTTATCTTGAGTAAAATGACCATATAAAACATATTTATTTTTTCAATAAAGTGGTCATTTACCTTTTTCGGAAAGGACGGTCGTCAAAATTTTGTTTATGATATAGCACTTATTGCCATCAAATTAATATCAGTTTTATTGTCATCAAATTAATAACATTTTTGCAGTTATTTGTCCCCGATTTTATATGAAAACCATTAGAAGCAAAATAAAAACAATGACATTTTATCACATGCTTTTATCCAAGAACCATTAAAACAATTCTGCTATTGGTGGTTATTTGATAAGAATGTATTTGATCATTTCACTAACTATTGTAATTTGGTGTAAGAAATTATAGAAAACTACTTTACTCATAAATTAACAAATATACATATACTTACTTATTTTCTTAAACTGCTTAATCCAAATCATATCCAAATGTATATAAATAAAACTTTAATATTAGCTATCCAGAGATAAATTATATTTCCTGTGTTTTATTCAGTACAGAATCTACAAATACTTCACCTGAGATTTTACCTGGCCGATTTTGTAACGGTGGATTTCATTGGACTACTTAAGTAATACAGTCAAATCAGATCGTCAATCGGTGGCGTCGAACCGAAACATTAGCACAAAACCTCGAAAAAGACTTGATTCGAAAGATAAACTTTAAACGTGCATCAATAACAATTAAAATGGATAAGAAAGACAATTTCTCACGGAAAATAACAATAAGAACCATTTACTTCTAATTATAACACTAATGATTTGCTATTTTAGAAGCAATTTTTTACCTTAAAAACCTTTTTATTCCACGTCACCTGTTTTAAACAGGTTAAGTAAATCTATACCTATTCTATTGTTACTTCCTAAGGCTGTTTACTTTAATTCTTTTAATTCTTTATACAATATTTATTTTAGAAAATCGCAATGAACAGGTCCGAGTGTTGATTTGTTCAGGTCCGGCATAGAACAAATAGAATATGGGAAATAAATTCCCAAATATCTAACACGGCACATGTAAAACCGATTGAGAAGCAGTTTTTGGAAATTAATTACTATGTCCCGGGGAAATTGCTAAAACAACATTAATTTTAACTGATATTGGATCTTTTGTTGACAAGATTATTTTGATAATAAAATTAAACAATCTGATCACAGATAAGTTAGGTATACCACAATTTATTAATAAATTAGTACCATTAACGTAATCTAATTTTCATATCAATGATTAAATTAGTTAATTGTCGGAAACCTGACAATTTTCACAAGTTTAATGGTTTTCTGTATATTTTTCGATCGATGACACTTTGTTTAAGTAAACTAGTTCACAGAAAGTCGTGAACATGCATAACTTAAGATTTAAGGAAATATGTAATACCTTTCTGACACTCTGCTGATGTTGGTTATATTTCTTTAAATGTAAGATATTATCTTCATGGATAACGGCCCAATCCCAGTTACGAACGTTTTCTGATTACAGTAAAGATAGTCTTATTGAAGGATTTTAAGGGGATATAAACCTATTTAGCCCTTATTTTGTTTTCTAAGCTGTGTAAATATTGATACATCACCTGTCAAAATAAGTAAAATAGAAAGTATGTAATATTACAGGTGACACACATTGATGTATCTTTACGACAAGGTTGTCACACATCACGTTAGTTATTGATTGATGATATCTCAAGAAAGAACTGGAAGAGGCAATAGAAAATGAAATAGGCACACAAACGAAAAGAAAACAATATCGTCCAAAATGGGATTCTTTGAACAATCAAAAGCATTAACTGTTTAAACATATCTATATATACTTTCAAATGTAGAGGATATAAGAATGACAATATTTGGTTCCAATGGCAAATTCATCACATAAGAGATATGTATAACAAAATATATATTGCAAATTCCAATTGGAAACAAAGACACTGAAATGAACAGAAATAATATTTTAAAAACAACCATAACGAAGAAATCCTAAAGTATGCAATTTGCATAAACATGTCCACTCTACGCCCCAGTATTCACTAAAATTTGAAACTTGAAATTATTTCACCAAATAGTCTACTAAGTCATCGTGTCATCGTTTGTATATTCAGTAATAAAGCGATGCTGCATAGCTACATATGCAGTGGGTGATTATATTGTATGTATACATCATCTGTAAAAGATGTCCATATAAATCATCGTGGAGACAAAACAACACACCAGAGGCTCCTATGAGCAAACATAATCGCTTACCTGGTAAGCCATTCGATTTAATTTTTATAGAGCAAGCCGTTTCAGACGAGAAAAATAAATAGATATCCCATAGAGTCGTAACATAAACTAAAGTTTGGTTTAATCGACCATCTTTGTTTGTAGGATATAATTCTAAAATGGACTCACATAGTCACTGCATTCCACCAATGCAATCCAATAAAGCAGGTCGTTTCAGGGAAGATTTCTTAATGAAATTCCTAAAGGGTCCTATGTTAAACAAAGTTCGACTGGGACCGCCATCTCGGTTGGCTGGTGGGGTCATCAGATTATCAGATACAATTCTGAAAGAGGATCACCTAAGGACTATTCCTTCACAGCTTGGCATGAATTGGCTTGACAGTTTTGGAGGAGAATCATCACTTTTTTATAACGACGACTATGCAAATTGGCCAATCACGACCACTGATTTAATTTTGAAAGGGAACCATTCAAGGACATTCTATCAAAGGTTGGTTCAGATTGGCATCGGGGTTTCAGAGAAGAAGATTAAAATGTAATTTGTGGACGGACGACGGACGCAAAGTGATAACAAAAGCTTACCTAGCCTTCTAGGTCAGTTAAGCTAACAATCTGAGACATAATATATATTACTCTCTTCGATTTCGGAAAGAATGTAAATGTATGCATAATATAGGCTATATTTATTCGACTTGCATGGAAACAAAATTATATAAAAATAGGAGATATGGCTTGATTGTCCATGAGACAGCCAAATGACAGTCAAATCTAAACCTTTATAGGTTCCATTACAGCCTTCAACAATGAACTAGAGTCCACACCATAACGGAAGCTGTAAAAGGCCCAGAAATACAAAATATGAAACTATTCATAAAACACGACAATCCAAGTAATCTATTGGAAAAAATGGTAAGACATGTAAAGCGTGGTTGTGTCCGGTTTTCCCTATATGATTCAGGAGTTAGAGGACAAGGTAAACATCAACCTAGCTTGGTTATGAAATTGACTGGCGATGGAACATTTATCAAAGTCATATACCTTAAACCGAAGGATCTAAATATAGCAAAATTTAGCTTGCCCATTGTAGAAATTCTGTTTCGAGATACATGTAAGCACAAAATACGATTTCAGCTGATTGGATCATATTAGAGATTATATTGATAACTATTAATATTGCCTTGAAAATGCTTTTGCAAATGGAGAGCCTTAATTACAAAATTATTGATCTCACAATCAAAGCATTGCACTGAAGCATTTTCTATGCACTTCAGATTTATTGAAAAATGGACCAGCTTACAGAATCAGTACCGTCTGTAATTAATGCACGGATCAATATCGGACTGTGGACGGAATATTTGTTATGATCTCTAAATTTTAATTAAACCAAAAATATACTTTATAACAAACACCATTCTACGATTGCGTATTAATTAAGCGAAACATTAATAATATAAAACTGAAAAAAGTAGACCAATTATAACAAATAAATATTATATAATATTTGTTTAATTCTTTAAATAAAACAAATGACCAGTTTTAGCCTAGTTTTATTTGTTTAAAGAGCTAAGTTTATTATAGAACTGACAACCGGAACGTCTGGCATATAAGGGAATGGAAAGTCCAAAGTACATTTACGTTTGATATCTGTGGGAAAACGTTGTTGGTTCATTTGAGCACAGCAAACGGTCTCTGTTTCAATAATACCAATTTGTCAATGACTTGTTACGTGTATTATATATTTTTAGCTCTCATGAAAGGAAGATAATTCTGTACATGTTTAAAATGATAAAACTGTCATTTGGCCTTGGTGCATAGAAAAGGGGGATGTTGTATGATTATCAATGAGACTATATCTAAGTAGTTTTCATTTTTTGCCAAGAATGTCCGTCGAATACTTAAAAATCTTGGTATAAGATAAATAAAATCGCAATGGCAGTCAAACGTCAACATCTCGATACACCATCCCGTCCAGTTTCTTGAAGCTACCTTCTATAGTTACTGAACAAAAAGAAACTTTGACGAAGCGAGAACGTGAACGGATTCCACTATAGTCCAACCAAACTAAAAAGAAAAGATTGTTTTACCCAAGTTTCATGGTCAGTTTATCTTTAAGTAGATCATTTACTTTTTGCATACATACCAAACACGTCGCACACTTAAAGTCTGGGATAAAAACAAACAAAAACTGACATCGACCTCCATATGCGCTCGACCATTATGACAATACTTCTTAAAAAGACAAGTAAATGTGGTTTATGTGTGCATATTTGCTTTTATGTGGCTTATAAATAATTAGAAAAGGTGCCAGGGACCTAATGAATTCTTCAGAAAACCAACACCTGCTTCCGTAGAAAATTAACAACCTGACAAGAAAATATGATATTCTTACAGGTGAAACAATAACATGTCATCTTAAAATAATAACCATTATTATCCAATTAATTATGTATTATTAACAGTTGTGTTGTGCATTTGTAATGAACATTTATATGCAGCGTTTTGTGTCACTGTGAGAAGAATATTGCTTTAATAGTCACCAACATTTGCCCACCTTTAAATAAAATATGCTAATGCCGTGTTAAAAGTTAACACTGCATGGGAATCCACAAGATAACCATAGAGCTAAAACTTTGAGAGTGAAACAACAAAAAGTGATCTAAAAAGAAAAATTCATTTAAATCTTAGTATTTACCGACTTTTGCCGAAAACGAAAAGTAAACGCTTTATGGTCGTCACTAACGACATGCTGAATATGGCAAACTGTCCATCAGAGACACTTAAAACACTATATCAGCTATTGAACCTTTGACAGGAGTTTTAACGGTAATTAATGAAGTCTTAGTGAAGCAACAGTGATTTTCATGGTTCTTTGTCTGGTGCAACAAAATGGCAAAACGATCGAAAAGCTGACATAGACAAAAGAGTAAGGATAAACTTTCCCACACTTCGATGTGAGTATACACCTATAAACCTTGGAGACCAACTAATTTGTAAACGAGTCAAGTCGTCATTCTGACCCAAACTTTATAAAGTAACGATATAGAATTTCACATCACCCAAGCAAACAAACCACAGATTGTACTTAAACACCACCAACCTGACAAATATTAGCTAAATATTATGAAACTGAACTTAAAAAAAACCATTGTATGTATCTTATTCCTACAACTTAAGTGATACAGCAAAAAATACACAATGGACCCAAATAGATTGCGTGTCTGTTTCATAATAAGACAATACCTCCTATTATTGGAAACTTACATGTCCACTTAAGATGCCTCTAATGATTTTAACATGTGTATATGTGACAGTTTATTACCGAATGACACATTTTTCTTCAATTACTGACGTATAAACAGTCAATTTTATGTCCATAAATGATAGAAATGATGAAAAAGTTATCAAAGTTGTGTTTGTCATATGACCGTAGGTGATGAATATGTATGTTCCTTCAGACCATTTTGTCCCTATGTACTAACTCTGTACTATAAATATAATCATGGAAACTTTTTCAAGATTCGGATTTTTTATTAAACTTTTTAAATTCCCTGAATTTCAACTGCGTTTCAAAAATAATCTATAATATGCCCGAAAATTGTCATATTAAGTCTGTTACGAGGGAATCATACATCAATGGCAGAGATTTTAAACAAAGGATGATAAACAACTACTTAATATATTTTTAAATCAACGAACATTGAGGGTTATCATGTCTTTTTGAGTTAACTTTTTGTTTACGCTATTGTTGTCACGTCAGATTGCACTGTAGAGGTCTAATTTCAAATTATAGTTCATATAATTTGGACTGATATTTTGCAAGGAACAATAAATGGATTGCTAATAAAAAATTCCATATCCAGTATATTTATGATTTATTTTTATATAGATATGATTGATCTGCTATTAACATCTATAGTCAGCACATGTATAAAGAAACTTGTTCACTTTGACTACAAACCGCCGTTGATATATATTCACTCGTTCAAATTCTTCCAGACACGGAACTTAACTCTTGCTGTTTGCTGCAGTCAAACGATTTCCTTTTCAAAATAATAATGATAAATAATATAACATGTCAAGCTGGGTGTTGATGACCAAGTTTCTGTTGCTCGGTACTTCGGTGATCATTTCTTCAGTAACGCGACGGTCAACATAGAATTTAAAACCATTGACGAGATCATCGAATTTTTATGTCCTAACCGTGTCTAAACTGATAAATTAATGTAAAAATAAAATTCTTATATCACACATGGGACGTTAACTTCGTTTTTATCCTGGGGTTTAAAATTGAGTCCTACTTGATGAATACAATATGAACGTATTCAACTTCAACTCCAACTTTGGTAATTTCCAGATCCGTCTAAAATCCAAAAGAACAAGACCAGTAACAGATAGAACATTTGTATTTCAAAAGGTAGTTATTCCAATTTTAGTTGCAAAACAATAAAAAGGCTACTGGATGCATATCATTTTCTTTCTCAGTTTATTGAATGCCTAAGGGATATACCTGTAGATGTTTTTAATCTATACATTTTGGATGGCTGTCTCATAGACAACCATACCGTATCTATGTATGTGCTATTCCAACAAAAGTGGTTTTGGTGGACTTTCAGTAGAAGTTTCAACTTAAGGTTACTTTCGTCGATAGCCCTCTAAATGTTACTTTCGTCAGAAGCCCTCTAATAGAATTTCCCAATACAGTCGTTATAAAAATAGGAGATGTGGCATGATTGTCCATGAGACAGCATCCACCAAATGACAGTAGAATTTAAAATTTAGCCATGTACATTTGAAGGTTACATGGTAAACGGAGAACATATTATAGTACAGGTTACTGCATCGACATTCTTAACTAGACGAGTATTCACTCGTGGTATAACATTACAGTGAATGTTGCACTAGAGTAGTAATGTTTCAGTCTGTAAACAAGATTGACTTAGACCCCCTGACACAGTGTATATTACGTACGGTTATGGGAATATGGTCAGGAACAATGCAAAGTCAGTTACCATAATGTTTACCTAGTTCAGTTATAATAATTTACGAGCAAAACTACATTAAGTTGCGAATTACGTTGAGAAATTATTGTAATTAAATCCTTTGAGATATCTGTAAAAGACAACATCACGCGATGTAGGTGATAGTGGTTACCTGCGATAAAATCTCGTTTTATACAGGTGTTTGACCGCAATTATTGGATCCCAACCAAATGAGATGACCAACAGTAGGACCCTGTCAATCAAATCCCTTTAATTACTACTGTTAAGTTGTAATTATAGTGAACTATGCGTGTATTGGAAACAAAATGAATGCTTTGTAAAAGTACACTTTGCTTCAATCCAAGACTACTGTAATCTCAGTTTCAACATAGTACAGTAGTGTAGCAGCCGACCACGACTCAACATCCTCAACGGTGCAAGTACTGTATTGCTTCTAAATGACAGATAAAATTTGACCATGGCCGAGACAGTGCATTTTCAACTAACTACACAGAACTGAACACGATAGTGTCAATCAAATCGAGTTCAAAACTGTAACAAGTCTCAGAAGCTGTAGCATATTACTAGAAAAACAAAGAGTCTTGTAAATTGAAGTAAAGTCTGTAGGAATTTGACATTCACAGAACCCACGATGCCAAGGAGTCAAACCTGAAGACTAAACTGACACTTAAAATTATAGAAAATAGAATAAATATAGCAATGTAAACACTGATGAAGGTAAAATCCTACATTTGTACCACATAGTAAGCCATTTTTTAGCCCAGCATATATTAGAAAACCCCACTGCACGCAATGAAATATAAGCAGATGTTAGAAGTATGTCAGTAATTGTTTGGTTGCTTGACCATTTACTGAACAAACTGGACAATGTATACAGCAATTTACATCAATATCCTAACAAAGTCATTTTTATTTGTTATCAAATATTTGTAAAGCACCTTGCGATCTAAATTTTCGTTTTAACAACGCAAGGCCTGTAAATTGATATAAAATTGTTTGCTGTCCTTGATTTTTTTCACCTACAATATTAAACGAAGTCCCCTACAAAGTTGTTCTTTTTGGTTTGTATTGACCGATCTTATTCAAATATCCACCCATGGTTAGAAAGTCAACATTGTAAACAAGAAAAGTAACTTTAGCATCCCGTACTTAATTAACCTGGTAAAACTATCTACCTGTATAATATACGAGAGATATGCAGGTGATACTTATCTAATATTAAGTGATTTTAAACTTCTCAAGATATCATTTTCTTTAAGATATTCTCACTTTTGAAGTTTAATAACGTTTGTCACCACAAACACGAATCGGGGTCTAATCGCCCTATCTAAAACCTGAAATAAAACGGGGAGGACCAATCTGTTATTTATTATTGTCCGTTTGTCAAAATTGAAGTTATAAATTGATTTTGAATTATTTGTGTATTAGACACTTGAGATTTGATGGATACACATTCCAACTTGTCCTAATACAGGTGGTATACTTAGGTTACAAATAAATTCTAATTGAAATCGGAAAAGTAAAAGCCATGGTTTATCTATCACTTACTTGGTCATAGTTTGCTTTAAGATTAAGTATATTTACAAACAAAACTTTTTAGCGTGGGAATGTTTCAATTACAGTTCAAATATGGCCGTAAAGATATAGGCCGTTCGGTTTTTCGCGAGGAGGTATACACCCGTCTGATGGGGTGCCCATTGGATAAAGTACCCGACCATGTTAAGCGTAAACGGAGTTTGTCGGT
Source organism: Geukensia granosissima (assembly GCA_032357055.1). Taxonomy (NCBI): domain Eukaryota; kingdom Metazoa; phylum Mollusca; class Bivalvia; order Mytilida; family Mytilidae; genus Geukensia; species Geukensia granosissima. Next base: position 11,839 of record JAULBM010293712.1, on the reverse strand, counting down.
TGCATTTTCCGCGGGTGGTAAAACCTCTCTTATACACTACTGTTGAAACTTAGTCAGACACTCCATATATGTTGGAATGTGAGATCGTTGGTGGGAGGTGGAAGAAAGGGTGTAAGGTGGTAGAAGAGTACCCCGACCGCCCATCACAATTGTTCCGCCGAAGTCGATATTTATTGACTAATTCCAAAAATTTTTGTATTTTTCCGCATGCCTGATACATGTGATAGGCTATGCGGAAATATTCCATGACCATGGGTTTTATGCATTTTTTGTCACTTTGCTGAATTTGAGCTCGTAAGTATGTAGGCTTAACTTTCCCTCTTTATGTTATCTTCGAAAAAAAACATTCAAACCTGAGACAGTTTCTATTGACAGGTTCCACATGATTATTGCTTGTGAGTTTCACGGAGTGCGAATTTTAGAAGAATGTTTGTGGAAAACCAATCCTCACTGATTAGGAGATAGCATTTGATTACGGTAACCAAGGAAACTAACACTGTTATACCTCAAGGAAAGAGACTGTTTCATTTCCTCTGTAGGAGCTGTACAGCAAACAGTGTATATAAGTATAATGAATAAATAGATCTATCCCGTTGAAAGACGACACATTTTGTCTTTGCATCATGACAATAATTACAACTTTTATATATGATGCCTATAATTAAATTTTCTAAAACATTTTGTAAAGTTACAAAATCTTCACTTAAAGTTTAATTTGGCTTAAATGGTTGGGTTTGTTTACTTTAATAATAATAGTTTATAAACAATTATGAATGAATCATAACGAAGTTTAATCATTAGTGTCCTTCAATTAATACAATCTTATATATCTACCCTTTGTCAATCAAAGATATAAATCTTGCCAAATAATTACTCAATATACTACAGATTCTCGCACTTATTGCTGAGTAATTACTAATCAGACTGGAAAGATACAATAAAACACATCAGAACTATAATAGCAATACCAGAGTTTAAAACACTCTCCTAGAGAGAATCATATTATTTTGAGATCATATTCATATAAGAAAGCCTATATATAACTCGCAAAAGACTTTGACTTCGAAAAGGTGCCTTTTTACGACAAAGTGTTGAAATAATTTAATATTACAAGGAGTAGTTGAATCCTTTGAAAGATTTCAGACATATTCCATAAACAAACTTACCATTTCGCATTTCAGCTTTAACAGTAATTCATCCATTTTCTAACATAGAAGTGTGCTGATCCTGTGCAATGCCACTTTATGTCAAACTGAAACAATCTTATTCTTCGAATCTGAAATACATATTAACTGATAATTTAACAAACTATAATGACGGTGATAATGTATTGCCCCTAAAGGTTACGTTTTACCAATAGTGTGATTTATATTTCATTTTGATGTCATTTTCTATGACATAATTAATCCCAAACAAGCTCATTTACAACCATAAATTAAAACTGAAGACACCTTGAGCAAGAACTATAAATGTTTTATGAATTTGACGCGGATGATAATGGCATTATTAACATCTTAACAAGCAATCATTTAGACATCATCATATGATGCGTAAATTTATATATATTTAAAAAATAGCAAAAAAATTTCAACATTTTTGTTTTTATTTTCAAACATGCATTTGCCGATGAAAAGCGGTTCAGTCCCCACCTGCTTATCAAATTTTTCTTAGTTGCAACTTCACTTGGTTTAACATTATGTTACATTTTGCGATTGCGAAAATCACGGTTAGTCAGCGGGGAGCCGAAAACGACATTGAAATGGACCACGAATGACACCATTCTACTGGAAACGGCTGTCACGTCCATACATAGTTAAACATGGTACCAGTTGCTTATAAACCGCTCACTTCTTCAATTTTACTCAAATTAACGCAAAGAAAACTTTAAAGGAAGGGTTATCGAACAAAGTTCTTGAAATATATCCACCCAATCGCCATTCCCCCAAAGTGTTGTCCGAGCTCACTAAGAAGTTTTAGAAAAAAATTTAAAGCAATCATATGATATATATCTGCATGCGCGACCTTCGGGATCATCTACTACACTGAATTGTACAAAGATGTGATTGAAGAAGTGCTTCTATACGACGAACTTAACCAAAGAATTTCTTAGTGTCTTTCAGGTTTACTATTACTTGGCGACCATGTGCCGACAGTCATACAAAAAACATATAACAAAAAACATTCCACAAAGTCTATTTAGAAATCTCAAATTGACCGGGAAAACAATTTCAATCTTCAAAAAAAGGAGATTCAATATTTTCCTAACCATCCTCCACGTATGACTATTTCATAAAACCTTGGTGCTTGGCTGATGAAAAATCTCTAATATGCAAAATTTATATATATTAGTAGAAAGCAATTGAAGCTAGGGATAAGAACCGAGCAAGAGTTTGAAGACAAAATTCCTATGATAAATCGAGGGCAAACAGAAAACCATTTAGGAATGCCAAAATGTTGACGTACAACATCACTTTAACCTATTCAAAACCAACAATACCCTTTTTGCTGGTAACGATATATATGTTAGCTTTAGTTTTCAGTGTAGTGTTGTGTGTTCTATGTTTGTCTTTCGTTTCATTTTGTTGGCCATGATCGTGTCTGTCTTCCGACTTAACGCTTTGGTATCTTCGAATTCATTTTAATACGAATATCTACTATATTCATATATTTGTCTTTGTCTTAATTACAGGATTTTTCTGAGATTTCCCTTTTGATCCATTGCAATTTGCGTGTTGTGATTTATTGATAACATCGCGACAAAACAGTTAGTGTCTCTTTTGAGGAAGGCAATTACTACTCGGTCTTTGACGATTTTAATACATGACTGCAGGATTTATATTTATATTTAGAACTTAGACAATCGCATTAATTTTGACAGTTGGTGTTAATTTCGAAATATTTGGTGACATTCGTATAGTTAAAAAATTATACCTCTAGTGGGTTTTTGTATCTTTAAGAGATGAGAAGATGCCCGTTATCTCATAGTAAGTCTGAATTTGTTTAATGACGTTTGGATGTCTACATATACTGGACAGATCAATTAGAGCAATTCCCTTGTTAATATAAGGTATTTAAGAAATTGTCTTTTGCGATTTTCGAGCTTAATCAGATTTACTTTTGGAACTTTTACTGGAAGTTTTGGATAAATAACACGCTTTTGAAAAAACCCTTTGAAACTGTCAAGTCAAGATTTCTCTACTCTTCATACTTCACTTCCACATTACCTTATCAAACAAAAATTTTCATATTTGATCTAATGGTGTTTCGATAAAGCAAATCATAAAGAACGTTTGCTGTGGTAACAAAGGGTCATTTTTCTCTGAAGAAAAAGACAAATATAAATGATATTCAATGATATACTTTTTGGACCAGTAGTTAGATGATTGATTCTGTCAATTTCCTTCTTGATATTTTTAAACGTTTCGGCAAGGCAATTTATATAGAAGTCGTACGAATTCCAGTGGGTACAAATTGTATTCCTTAAATAGCAGATTTGTTTCTTTACTGTTATGAATCTCAGTTAATGGCCAAAATTCATAAGCTTCATTATAAATCTGATCTAATAGACAAATTTAACAACACCTACCGGTACCTTGAAGACATCTTTTCGATTAATAACTCAGATTTCTACAAAAACAGTACCGAGATTTACCCTTGAATAAAGCCAATAAAAATAGCATCAAATACACATTTCTTGAGTTAGATGTGTATACAGTGTATTTCACAAGCTAAACTTTCCAACAAATTTAGCTCAAGAGAGACTATTTATCGATGCATTGTTAATTTTTCTTCCTTTGGCCCTTACATACGGTGTATATAAATTTATCGGCTTGTTCATTATACCCGTGTTTGTAGCGATGTTTCAGGTTTGAATGAACGCAATCTCTGTATAACTGACAAATTATTTCGTCAAGGATTTCGTTACTGAAATTTAATTGAAACATTTACTAAACTTTTTCATATTAAATAAAAACGTTTGGTTTTTTTAAATTTTAACCTCTTGCAATCATCTGATAAAGAATGAAATATGAAATCATTCTTTTTACCGAAATTTGGTGCATAATGCTCGTAAACTTAAACGAAATCCACATGGTCTTCAACAAAGACAATATTTAACTAACTTATCCGTTAAGGTTATCATTAAATCGTTAAATAAGGCTTTTATTGGTATACTTAATTGACTCTCTTGTTGATAGCATAATACTGAACTAAGCCGTTTATATTGTTATAACATTTTCTAATTCCTGTCTGTATATTTTTAAACATGCATTTACACTATCACATGGTTTTACGTCTATTCTAACGGTATTTAACCACTAAATCTAATTGGACGTGTTTTCATTAATTACACAATATTTTTCTTATCTAAAAATTCAGCAAGTTATACATCCAGGGCAGTTAAATAAAACAAATCAATAAGTCAGAAACTGAAAACATTATAAAGAAGTTGAGTTACTGTTGATCAGTTATGAAATTTGACTAAAGTCGATGAACCAGGAAAATGAGGTTAAGAACATAAGATACATGACTGACTGTCATGTACTCATAAAAACCAATAAGCACATTCAATACTGTTGACATACCACTTACAGTTTTTAGAAATCAGACCTAAGAATTAAAACTTGACTCTAGTTAATGAACCATTAAAATGAGGTCACTGACATTAGATATTTGGTAGACTGACATGTACTCCTTCTAATCAATAAGCACACCCAATATTGTTGATGTATCACTTATAGAAAGTGAGAAATAGACCAAAGCATGAAAACATGACCCTTGTCAATGGTGAAATTGAAGTCAACGACAAAAGATATGCTTCAGACTGACAGGTACTCCTATTTATCAATAAGCACACCCAATATTGTTTTTATCACTTATAGTAAATGAGAAATAGAACTAAACATGAAAATTTGACCCTTGTCAATGGACCGTGAAAATTAGGTCAAGGACAAAACACATGTGGAGGCTGACATGTACTAATAATCAATAAGCACACCCAATATTGTTGACCTACCACTTGTAGTAACTGAGAGTAGACCTAAGCATGAAAACTTGACCCTTGTCAATAGACCGTGAAAATGAGATTCAATGACAAAAACATCTAGCAGACGGACAGGTACTCCTAATAATGTATAAGCATACCCAATATTGCTGACCTATCATATACAGTTACTGAGAAACCGACCTTAGCATGAAAACTTGACGCTGGTGATTTTAGAGTCAATGAACCATGCAAAGTAGGTCAAGGACCAATATCATGTGGCTTGTGGATAATTTCATATCACTAACTATAAGCACACTAACATGGTCATCCTATTATTAATACTTTCAGTGATAAAGAGCTTTCGGAAAAAACTAACGCCGCCGTCGACGCCCGAAAGTAACACCTATGTCTCGCAAAGTCGCAAGCTAGTCAAAAACCAACCTTCATCCTTTAACCTTAACTTACTGGGAAACTGAGTGAGGTAAAATTTTATAATAAAGAATGAAGTTTGATGGGTTTAACTGAATAATAAAACGGTAGGGAATGACTTGTGACATGTGGCCATATAATTACTTAATTGTATGAACTTTTAATGATCAAGCAAAGTGACACTGTCAGCATTTGATGATTGTTGCAACTTACTAAAATAAAAGAAAAATTTATGATCTTAACGTCAATACACCTGGGTTAAAAGATGAAAACAAGTTTCTAAAAAAAAATTCCACATCTGCTACAAACAGAAGTAATATACATAACATTTGATTATTGTGTTTTTTTTTTGGATTGTGATATTCAGAGAAAATCTTGTATTTGTGATATCATACTATAACACCTTTTTTACTAAAAAAAAACTATATCAAACATTTAATCTTATTTCAGAAATATTCCATAATCCAGTATGTAGCTATACATAGCACATAACATAAACTATAAACTGATATAAAATAATTTTCACTTCACATTATGACAATAACGATAAAAACACAGTACAGTTTATAAAGAAAAATGAAAATGTGTACAAAGTATTGCACAAAAATAAACAAAATTTATTTACTCAGTTGGTTGCCAACAAGAACTTATAGTAATATAAACACACATAAGTGTTTTGCACAAGTAAGTAAGAAATACACAATTTTGATCTTATTTTTGACGCAGCATTTTTCCAGTTTGTGCATTTGAACTATTTCTAGATCTGCCCAACTGCATTATATGTCATCCTGGTATTACTATCAACGAGAAATTTCTGTTATCCACTGATAGCAGAAACAAATTATGTTTAACTAAAAAACGAAATGCAAATTTTTTTTCCGTTGTCAACTTTCTTTACCTGGTCTTTTCTCTTTTTTACAGGTCATTTTGGTTCAATACCTCCTGATAATTTCATTTTTTGACCATCAAAGCTTTAGTAATTGAACCTTTCTCAAACAATAGGCTTTTCAGCTAGCTAATTTTTTGGAAATAAAACTTTTGAGTAAAATATTGCTTCCCATTTTTATGAGTAATTAATAGAATTTCACAATGGTTATGATCTCTTTAGTTAACAGAAGAATTTTTGTCATATCCAACAAAATATGAAGAATATATAACATATAAACAATGAGAAATAAAAAAATTAAAGTTCAAGCTAGGATTAAACAGCATATGGGCAAATTATCAAATTAGGTACACTACAAAAATGTGTTTTTTAATTTAAAGGTAATATTTAGTAAATAAAACTTCTCCAGGTCCATTTAAAGTCTTCAACAATGAACTAGTGTAGTAAAAGTAAAAGGGACGAACATGGCTTTGACTTTGGTAGGTTACTCATAAAGTTCAAATAGGAAAAAATCTGCAAGCATTCAGCCAAAAAATACCGAAAACTGCTGTAAAAAAATTAGCGGAGTGGAACAAAGCATAAACTTGATCTGTTACTCACCAAGGTTGAATCACATACCGAAAATCAGCTCAATATCTGCCAGGGTTTAGAAAAAAGTTAAGGAAACTTCAACTTCAGTAAAAGTTCAAGGGCCATAACTTCAACAAAAATTGGCAGAGCGGAACAAAATCGAACTTGTTCTGTAATTCATCATGGTAGACTCACACAAAAAATAAGGTCAATTACTGCAAGCACATAGAAAAAGGTGCACAAAAATTCAACTTCAGTAAATTTTTTGAAGTTCAAGGGCCATAACTTCAACAAAAATCAGTGGAGCGAGACGAAACTCGAACTTGATCTGTTACTCATCATGGTAGATTCAAATAAAAAAACCAGCTCAATATCTGCAAGAGTTTAGGAAAAATATTTGGAACACTTGTTAATTTTCCAGGACTGACGAACAGGTGAATGGAGCGCAAACCTAAAGTCCCTTTCAGCTTAAGCCGGTTGGGGACTAATTAGCTGTTTAACATGAACTTGTATCCAAAAAAAGGAGCAGAGGTGAGCATCTTCAGGGGAGAGGGAAGCATTAAAAAGGGCAGATGGGTGTTGCATTCTTCTATTTTTGGGTAGCTGGAACCTGTAATGCACTAATCGGTAGGTGTTTGTTTTCCCTGATTTTTGCTTTTCTACATACAAACTTATTATTAACAGAATTTATGATTGAAGGTGTATAACAAAAAATCAAGAAAAGTTGTAAATGTGTTCCCTTGGCAAATGTTTTTTTTTATGAACTGCTCTATATTTTAATACACTTTTAAATGCTATCCTTTTGATTTAATTGCAACAAACAACAGAGATTAATAATTCATTTCATTTCTGTTTTTCAGACATTCTTCCATTTTGAACACATCTATCCTTGAACGTTCCCATATGTGCCATTGGGTGGTCGGTATAACTTGGGTACATACAACAACTGGAAACTGTTGAATGCATTTTTTCTGCAACCAATTTTCCGGTGGTGTAATACCTATTTTGCCGTATGTCTTATGGACTTTGATTTGTTCGGTAATTGTGTTATATACATTATTTTCAATGTGTTCTCTCTTCGAACACCCTCACTACGAATAAAATAAAATAAGTGCATTAAATCTTAATAGTAAATAATGCTGTGAAAAAATAACGGAAAAGTATGTTTTAATTTTTAAGTGTCAAGTTAGATAGATGTGAATATTTTTATTTTTTCACACAAATTTGACAAATAGCTACAATCACATAAATCAAATAGCTCAGTGACAGTCATAGACTTGTTTTAAAGTAGGTAAAGGTCGTGTTGAGAAAGGGAAGTTCTACATATTTTACTTAAATATTATCAAATATCACTATTAATTTTTAATTATTTCTGGACACTTGACCCAAAACTGCTTTTTAGCAATGTCTTTGCTTATACATCCATTTCATTTGTATGTACATTTATTGGTAGTTTGTTTATTTTTTTCCATGATTTTGTTGCAAGATGTTTCCAGTGTTAATTGCCTGTGAGCGTATTGTCATTAAAATGGAAAATATCAGACAAGTAGTCAGGTGACATTGAACAACGGACATTTTTATTCTCTAGACTGATATTATCATTTATATATCAGGCTCATTGAGAGATACTGATGATAATTTTAGTTGCATGTCCTTCAAAACATCCGTTATTCTATACGTGTCTGTGGTTTTGTTGTCATTTTAATATCAAATCTAAAGGATTTTTAAAAAGAACACTGTTGTTATATTGCAATCTTTGAGACCAGTCAAGATTTTTGCAACAAATTGGGTAAGGTGTGACATTAGGTAAAGGAAATATTCCCACAACTGGCTTCATTAATGTGTACTAATAAATAAGATTCTGGTATTCAAAAGTTAATGAAAATGAGATAATGTCACTGAAGATTAACAGACTAATGGTTCTGTTTCCTTAATGTAATGGAAGATGTAGTGCTTCAACTTGAAGATGTAGTGAAAATGTGATAATGTCATTGATTGATTGATTGATTGTTGTTTAACGTCCAGTGGCAAACATTTCATGCATATTCAGGAAGGAAACAGGTTAGAAAACAATAAATCAATATGTAGACTGTAACAAAGGGACTGGTAAGACAGGGACTTTTAGACTGGCACTGGAATAGGGGCGAAAAATTTAGCATTGTTTCTGGCCGCCTAACGCCCACTCAAAAACAGTAGGCATTTCCTAAACACGGGGCGTCTTCAACGTTTCCCTCTGGATGGATTGTATTTATACATCCCTAACAATCAGGGACGCCCCTTTTGGATGACAAGTGCCTCAAGGACGGAGATACTTAGTGCCTATATTTTCCCCGGAACAACCTCTGAGAAGGGGAATTCGAGTATTTATACAACTTGCTCAAACTAACGGATACCCCTAAAGCAGGGGTTCTACCTGCAGGCGGAGAAACTGAACGGCCTATTTCTATACCCCGGCCGCCCTCGGGGTTGATAATGTCATTGAAGATGAAGTGAAAATGAGATGATGTCCTTTAAGATGTAGTGATAAATGAGATAATGCCATTAAAGATGTAGTGAAAAGTGATAATGTCTTTATAGATGTAGTGATAAATGAGATAATGTCTTTAAAGATGTAATGATAAATGAGATAATTTCATTGAAGATGTAGTGATATATGAGATAATTTCATTGAAGATGAAGTGATACATGAGATAATGTCATTGAAGATGTAGTGATAAATTAGATAATGTCCATGAAGGTGTAGTGATAAATGTGATAATGTCATTGAATATGTAGTGATAAATGAGATAATGTCATTGTAAATGTAATGATAAATGAGATAAGGTCATTAAAGATGTAGTAAAAATGAGATAATGTCATTGAAGATGCAGTGATAAATAAGATAAGGTAAAAAAAGATGTAGTAAAAATGAGATAATGTCATTGACGATGAAGTGATAAATGAGAAAATGTCATTGAAGATGTAGTGATAAATGAGATAATGTCATTCAAGATGTAGTGATATATGAGATAATATCATTGAAGATGAAGTGATACATGAGATAATGTCATTAAAGATATAGTGATAAATGAGAAAATGTCATTGAAGATCTGTTGATAAATGAGATAATGTCATTGAAGATCTGTTGATAAATGAGATTAGGTCATTGAAGATGTAGTGATAAATGAGTTAATGTCATTGACGATGTAGTGATAAATGAGATTATGTCATTGAAGATTCTGTTGATAAATGACATTAGGTCATGGAAAATGTAATGAAAATGAGATAATATCATTGAATATGTAGTGGTAAATGAGATTATGTCATTGAAGGTGTTGTGATAAATGAGAAAATGTCATTATAGATATAGTGATGAATTATATAATGTCCATGAAGATGTAGAGATAAATGAGATAATGCCATTGAAGATGTAGTGATAAATGAGATAATGTCATTCATTGATTGATTGAATGGTGCTTTACGTCCAGTGGCAAATATTTCATGCATATTCAGGACGAGAGAATATTAATGATGAGTGATGATAATTGAAGCCAGCTTTGTTCTGGACCGACATGCTGAGCCGGATTTTTAACGTGCTAGCTCATGAAAGTAACAGTCCGCAGGAAGACGTGCCACATTATCCAGACACATTATTCTGACTCTGGGCAAACCAGTCTATGCTCTTACTCCTAAATGCTGCGTGCTTAGAGGAGAAGCAGCATATATCAATTTTAATGTCTTTGGTTTGACCCGGCCGGTGATCGAACCCACGACCTTCCGCACTCGAGGCGAGCACGCTAACCATTACACCACCGAGGCGGTCCTATGTTAAATAAGGCAATTTTCACCCAATTTGTTAAAATTTATGAATTTAGGGTTAGTTTAACCTATATACTGCAACATCCTGATAGAAATATATATTATCACAAAAAAATTACTAAATCAACTAAATATGACATTACACTTTATAAAAAGAGTAATAAATTCTATCTCATGCGTTGTTAAATTTTGGGACCTAAAACTAACCTTACCAAACCTACTCCTTTCTAAAATTTCACAGTAATATCTATATAAAATATTTCAATGAGTTAGCTTCGTTTCACAAAAGTATTTTTTAATGATCACGGTATTTAAAAACACTTTATGAACTTAGTCATACAAATTCTTGTACATTTTGATATGATTACTGCTAAAATCTTTTATGAACAAATTACCAGAATTTTAATTTTATCAAGTAGGTTTATGTATATCAAAGAATTTTAAATTACACACAAAACAATTTTTAGATAAATAGTTTTGGAATAGAGTTAATGTTATCAAGATTTACCAATTACTCCAGACAACACACAGAAACAAATTAAAAAACATCTGTAAATTTATTAAAACTATCAATTCACTAGCAGGTCTTCCAGGTTAGTCTTTGTCCTTTTTTTCGTTTTTCTTTTCCTCTTATATAAACTATGCATATTTATAAGATCATCCATTTTCTTGTCATGTGCACTTATTGTTGTATATTGAAATCTGTATTGGAATTCTTTGTACCAATGTTGTTACAATGGATTAAAAGAATAAAATTGTCTTGTCTTGTCTTGTCTTGTCCCCCTTTTTGAGTTTAATGGGTGGTCTCGTACATGTATTGATATCAAAACACAAAGTTATCAAATACAACAATACAAAATATATGAACCTTAAATTTTACTGAAAAATTGCACTATTCGACGGTGAAATATTTTATAACGCATTTAGATAAGGAAAAGGTTGGATTTTTTTTATTTATGGCATGATTGATCTTCAAATGTGGATGAGGAAAAATCTAGATTATATACCACTTTTTAGTTCGCCTCTACGAAGTAGATGGGGAATATTGGAGTACCCTCGGCGTCCATGTCCGCGTGTGCGTCCGCTTGCGCGTCAGCGTCCGCGTCCACAGCCAGATCTTTGAAATTAAAATACCTACATTCATATTACTTGGTATGCAGATGCATGAGGTC
>JAULBM010293701.1:3778-15449 GCA_032357055.1 Geukensia granosissima | reverse complement strand
AGCGCTTTGATTGCTGTTCTTCATCTCAAAGTCACAGTGAGGCCTTCAACACGGAGTAAAAACTCGCACCTCACTGTGAGTTCAAGACGGCCCCTAGCACCGGTTTAAGCGGAATGCCAACCCCGACAACGTTAATGAGATATAAGGCAGTGATTACCGTAACTGCACATAAAAATAAATGGTAAGCTTTTTCTTCTTTCTCTTTCCCATTTTGATTGGTTTTAAGATGAAAAAGTATGTCATATTGTACTTCGGAAGGTGATATTTTTTACTAGATGTTTGCTATCTATAATTTGTTGTTATTTGTTGAAAAAACATTTCTGTATTTACTATCAAGCTTCCGCCGCATATAATAAGAATGAATAAAAAAAAACAAATACAGTTAAATATGAACATGGAATGGTAAATCATATGAAATAAGACTATTGTCACATACGTAGACGAAGAATTTCACCGTGAACTACACCCTATTAGGCGAATATAATTTTGTAGCAAACAACGCTTTTCTGGTTGTTTTTGTTGATCCGCTATTTGTTGCTGCCGTTGCTGTTCTTCTGTTGTGTGTTTTATTTTTGCTTTCATTTGTTGTTTGAGTTTTTGTATCTAGGTTCTACATCTTAAATTAATGTTGTTGTTAGCGAATTGCCATGGAAACATTTTCAATTGAACAAAATTAAGAGAAAATATAAACTCCGTGTTGTTTTGGAAACATAGCAATTTCACTATAAATTTCATCCTTGCATTTGCCAGCTCAAACAATAATCTTCTACTTATTTAAGTAAGACTTGAATTTGGTTTCAACAATGAAAAGTTAATGATGCAAACGCGTGGATGTCGTTAGTTAATTAGTAAGTAAGGAGTAATCAATAAATTCCCTATAATCTATGTACATATGTAATCATTTGTGCTATGTGGAGACTAGTATGATAATTCTCTGTAGTCTATATTGATTGTCTTTAGAAGGAATACATCGTGCAACGGAAAGACAAAATCGAAGGAAAGCAGAAAGAGAAACCCTCAGACCGATCTGCTGTAGGCAACGAATCTGTTACACCGGTAAGTAAAAGCACTGTCTTGATTTTGCTTCTTAAAAATTCTGTGTTTAAACTATGCTTTTTGAAATTCTGTTTTACACGATTTGAACCAAGAGTTTGATATAAAGGTATTGGCTATGTTTTCCTTAAAATATTATCATTCTGAATTTTTAAAACAAAAAACACCTGGTTTTGTATTGTCAATATACACGTTGAATTTTTTATTTTATGTGTTGTTTTTCGTCTTTCTTATCTTTTTTTCAATATAACGTGACTATTGAATTGTCCTCTGATTTACCGTGACTACGAAATTTTCCTCTGATTTATCATGACTACGAACTTGTCCTCTGATTTATGGTGACTACGAACTTGTCCTTTGATGTACCGTGCGTGTCTACTGACTTGTCCTCTAATGTACCGTGTTTACTGAGTTGTCCTTTAATTTACAGTGAATACTGACCTGTCCTCTGATTCACAGTGAATATTGACCTGTCCTCTGATTTATCGTGTCTACTGACTTGTCTTCTGATTTACGGACTAGTCCTCTGACTTACTAGATTTACCGTGACTGCTGACTTTAAATCGTTTTATTTCTTTACACGCAAATTAAAATATTGAAAACAATTCTTGGTAAAGGAGTTCGGAAAAAGAGTTTATAAAATATTTTGTCAAGGAAAGATAAGGCTTACATTGAAAATGGAGAATAAATCATAGTTTATTTCAAATAACCAGCCTTCGTAGCTTCTACAGTAAAAAAAAGTTTAATTTTTGAATAGGAAATATGCGGAAAAAATTAAATATTAAACATAACGCACAGGAATCTAAAACGACAAAGAAAGTCAAAATAGGTTTTCAGCAGTTATAAAAGTTCAACTCCTCAATATACAGGAAAAATATAAAAGCGCTACTTTCCTATAAAAATAGATATGAAAGGCGGATTCTACAGCCATTTCTTAGCTAAAATTTAGTTTGGTAATAGACTTTTCAGTATGCAATTGGCAGATATGGGAGTAGAACGCTGTTATAGTTTGTTGAAGTTCATCTTGGAGTTGGGAGGGGGAGGGGTCAATGACATCTTGGAGTTGGGAGGGGGAGGGGTCAATGACTATACATTCAAGATTGCTATACTTATATAACTGCTCCGCACAATTTAGTTACGTTAGTAGATTCTTGAACAAAATAATGAATTGAAACTGGTGCGTTTACAACTTTCCGGCAATAGGATTTTTATATTTATTTATTTCATAATATGTCATCACTGGTCTTCTGCTAATCTTAAAATGACCCTTTTTCGAAAAATTAAAATTTCCAAATGGATAGAAAATTTCACTCCTGTTATCAGGAGTTGAAGTTTTACAGAAATCTAAGAAATGAAATCCATCAAACTTTAATTACATTTTCATGATTAAATCTACGTGAAAATGCCGTTTTTTAGTTGAAAATACACGTATGTATATAAAATTTAAATAAATGAATACTAGTATGTTCTTTTTATGAAATCTCTAAAATATTTTTATATAAACTATAGATACTGTTCAGATGTTTTCATACTTAATTGAAAAAATGAAACATACCACATGCAGCAGATTGCGTTATCATATTCATTTTACTATTTATAGATCGAGAATGCATGTTTGTAAGTCATTTCTCAGTTGCCAATAGCTCCATGCCTTAACCATGTTAATAGAAGGCCTTTATCACATGGAGTTAATTGATTCACATAAATAAGTCATAGTGTTGTCAGTCTATCGGTGAGTGATATCAAAAATAAATGAAAATTATAAGCATAATTATCACATATTTAGAATGAAGTTAATTTCCGCATGTCCAATATAGAGCAAAGTAGACTTCGCTTAATTTGACATTGTAACTCCATATCAGCCCTCATGGCTAGCACCTATGAAAGCACAACCAAGTTAGGGTTAATTGCCGGACAGGTTTACAACAAACTGTTGGCATTTCATTGGGCGTAAATGGAAAAGAAAATAAAATGTCACTGATTTTGTATAAATTTATGTTTTTGAAAATTCACAAAATGGTTATAGATCTGAATGGTTGAATTTTGTAAAAAATATTCTTGATACATGTGGGAATGGTTATATATGGTTGTTACAATCAAACTTTAATACAAAATTGTTGAGTATTAGTTTGAAACAAAAATTTTTTGACAAATTTCAACAGAATTAGCACTCTGATATAAGTAATTCTTCTAAGGGTTTATCTTATAGCTTGTTTAAGGAGAAATTTGAGTTTGAAAAATACTTAGATATATTGTGCGACAAAGATAGGAGTATATTTTGCAAATTTCGAACTGCTAACCATATACTCCCTATTGAAACTGGAAGATGGTTTGGTATAGATAGACAAATTAGATATTGTAATCTTTGTCAAACTCAAGAACTAGGTGACGAATTTCATTATCTTCTTAGCTGTCGATTTTTTGCTGACTCACGAAAACAATTTTTGGATAAATATTTTTGGAATGGAGTTAACGTTATCAAATTTTCTAAATTACTACAGACAACTAATAGAAGCAAATTAAAAAATATATGTAAATTCATTAAAACTATTAATTCACTAGCAGGTCTTCCAGGTTAGTCCTTGTCCGTTTTCTTTCTTTCTTTCTTTTTTCAACTTTGCATATTATAAGATATTATGTCATCCATTTTCTTGTCATGTGCACGTATATACTTTTGTATATATTTTTGTATATTTAAATCTGTATCCAAATTCTTTGTACCAATGATGTTACAATGGTTTTAAAGAATAAAATTGTCTTGTCTTGTCTTGATTTCATATTGGAAAATCAGTCATTTGTTTGCCGAAAGTGGCTCTTTCCAAGCATTTTTACACATTGTCAACGCTGCGTAATAATAAGTAATTAAACCAGGATTAGATAATATACAAAAAGGTTTTGAGGCGCACCTGTATGGAAAATAAAACTCCGCAAAAGCCAGACATAGATTATAGGACCTAAAAATATGTTTTTGATGTTCTTTTCAGAAATGATATTACGTTTGTAGCTATCAATATGAAATGTAAAAAGTTGCGTCTTTTAAAGATCTACAACATATAATTTGGCCGAAAGTCCTTGGACTTAACCGACTTAGAATTTTTAATCTCAAACAAGATAACACTTTCATTCTGAAATGTCCACATTTTCTTCAGTTTTATATATATTTTGCTGGCAAAAATAAAAACATTTGAATTTATTTCAAGCAGACTATAATGTTTGTATAACAGTATTCATCGTCCAACAAAGTTATAATAATTTGTTTTATGGGGTGAATAAAACAACTCTGCTTTACTTGACAAATGATAAATAGTATATCTCAGTTAAAAATAAAATAGTATTTCAACGGTACACAAAATTAAATATTTAAAAAAAATCTTTATTTTTTCATTAAGATTCGGGAAACAATTGAACCAAAAGTGCGAAAATTGCTCATTTTAAAGTTTTTATATGCTCATTTATTGCACACATGTTTATCATATTTTGAATTAGATAAAGTCAATTCCATTCTGTATCAATTCCTGTTAAACAGATCACATCAAACTGATAAAATTCACATTCGTTCGTAAGATATAATCAAAGCTAAAATTATCTGCCTGTAAAGCACTTTTCTGGATTTACCTTGCTCAACACGCTAGGAGCCAAAAATAGGAAAACCAGATAAACACTTTATC
This sequence comes from Geukensia granosissima, assembly GCA_032357055.1. Taxonomy (NCBI): domain Eukaryota; kingdom Metazoa; phylum Mollusca; class Bivalvia; order Mytilida; family Mytilidae; genus Geukensia; species Geukensia granosissima. Next base: position 10,728 of record JAULBM010293701.1, on the reverse strand, counting down.
ATGTTTATGAATTTCTAGTTACATTCACAGACAAAAAGAAATACAGGTCATGACGTAATGGACGCCGATAAGCTAAACATATACATTACAATCAGGGAATTTTACAAATCACAATGTTGGAAAGAAGTACCCTGCATTTTTCAATCATACATTCCAGTACCGAAAACAAATATTTATTCCCGAATGATACCTCACAGCTACCTGGCACATTTGCATTTTTCAGAGAACAAAGGCCTTGACTCCACGATCTCCTCATTCAGACAGAGAACTTTTGTTTTGGAGTTATACAAAACTTTTCTATGAGTGGCAAAAACATATAAAGTGGATATGTTAACCTATAAATTGATGATGTTAGAACTGTGGTCACATGATTTTTTAATCAGCATTGAGATTTAGAAGTAGATCTGTTTGCATCTAGATTTATTCAGAAAAAAATAAACCCAGGTGAAACTGATCCATTAGCTTATGCTGCTGATGCCTTTTTATTTAATTTATTTTTTGACGAATATTATTACTTATGCATTTCCTTCTTTTCTCTCATTAACAGCATTTTGGACAATATGATAATGGACAGAGCAGAATAAGTTCTAGTGTTACTAATGTGGCTAACCCGAGCATAAAATACAATTGACAAACGAATTCATCCCATGTGGCACCGTTTCAAACTATTGTTTCAGGATTTCAGGAAACAAATCCGATTTCAGTTCAATCGGCAAACATTTGGAGAAAAGAACTTAATAGGCAATACCAATGAGCAAAGGAACGTTATTCACACTGGTGTAGCAAAAAATATTTATTCCTTTCAATGGCAATATTGGAGATTTCTTAGAATCTTTAACTGAACAATGTGAATCTAGAACATCTTATAGCATTTCAACACATATAAATCAACTGTCTCCAGTTTTCTAGTCAGAAATTAAAAACAACCTCCTATACTGGCTAAAATTATTAGGTTTTAGTTTGTATAGACCCTACAGTAGTAGATATTATATTATTTGCGATATAGACATTGTATTAAGATATGAAGAAACTTTTTCGCCACAAGCAACATTGATCCTTAAACTGTCGTTTGAATTAGTTGCTCTTAAGTTAATTGTTACTGCTCAACGTGCACAAACATTGAAATTCTTGAATATTACGAAAATGTACGGATAAAAAACGGTGAAATTTTAAAAAAATGATTAACTCGAGATTCTTAACCATTGGTTTTACAGATATGGATTTGTGTCTGTAAATGTACTTTATTATTATTTAGTTAAAGCATACTTAATAAGGAACTCTACCAGCATGTCATTTCTTCTAATAGACACATACTTAAGTGCTACTTCAGCCAGATTTAAAAATGCAGGAATCAATACAGACCTCGAAATGTGGAAGTCGCATAGTTTAAAAACTGGCATTGCATCTCAAGCTAGAAGGAAAGCCAGGAACTGTATTTACCAATTGTTATAATTGTTATATTACACAATTTTAAAATCCATGAATAATGATTAAAATTGAGAAGTAAATGCATAAATGTATTCTTTATCTTAAAAAAATGTTTTTTGAATGGCAGTAAATTATTTCGAGTGACTGTTGAATTCCTTGTATTTCCTTGTGGGTTTTGTCAAAATTCTATCAAGGTTTTTTATTTCTATCTGATGACTCCAATATGTGGACATCTTGATTTATTCTGATGAGTTTTTGCAAAAATGCGGTGTCATTGAAATTCCTTGATTTAGTTTGAAGCATAGAGGAGTCATATTCCACCCTAATTCCCGCCACCTAGCTTTCTTCTTTTACCCAACCATTTCCATTCCTTACTTGTTGGACATTAACCTTTGTTTTTTTGACTTCACGTTTCGATTGAGATTTAGAGCAGGGTTCCCTGGTTTATATATCAGGGTCACGAGACCGGTTTTATTTGTGTGTGTATGTGTGTTATAAATTTTGTGGCAATAACCAGGTACAAGGAGAAAATTCATTATGCTTATTCATGCTTCAATATAATTAAAGAATTCCAATTACATTGCATTTTTGTTGTGTGGTTTGGAATTGTACCTAAACAATGTCAACTAATGCGTTTAAATAACCTTCAGTATTAACAATTAATAAATATGACAAGTAAAAAATAGTTCGTTACAGACATGATAAACATCCTTTTTTAAATATGTATGACCTAGCTATCTTAAAGGCATATCAACTGCCGACAGGAGTAACAAGCTGGTAAGTCATCAGATCTAGATGTAAAAATCGTTTTTCTTTTTTCTTTTTCTTAATAATTCACTAGTACCCCACTTTTCATTTGTTCATAAATTCTTCTGATTGTCTTGATTTATTGTACGAAGATTAATGAAAAAAAGACAATTTCGCTCACACACAATCAAGATCTGTTCAGAACAGTCTATGAACGCGTCAGTAGTTCAAATCTGTTTAGACTGTCAAGTTGGATCTGTTCAGTCCAGGTCAATATAACGGTTTAGACTTCGTTCCGATGTGTTCAAACTTTTAAGATTGCATACGCCTAATCAGTTTTAACAACTCTTCAACTCTTCTTTTCCACTCTTCAATTTAAAGGCGCATTTAATTTATTATCATTAAAGTTTTTGTGTTGAAATTAAACAAATCATTCTAAAAAGTCTACACCCCCCTCCAAGTAATAAAAATTTTCTCGGTTAAAAGAGATTTCATTTTTTTATTTAAAAGTTTCAGTTTAAGTTTGAATTTGTTTAAGGTTCCTTATCATATTTTATGTTCACCTTTCTGTTATTATATTTATTAAATAAAAAAATATACAGTTTATTTAATTTCAAAATAATGATTTATAGATGAATAGATCAATACATAAAATAATAGAAAATATCTTTGTCATAAAAATGATATTCTATTTGTCGATATTTTTTGTAATAACATTATTATAATTGTTATTTATCCTTCATCTATATTTGATACTTAGTTATCAAAATAAATAATTCGGAGGGGTATTATAAAATTAAACCTTTAAAGAGATTTAATTCCTTGACTTATATGACAAATATATGTTTTTTTTTATCTTGAGCAAGCTAAACTCGTAATATAATGTTGGCATAATTGTTCAGATGGAACCAAGTCCACGTTTATGGAAATGAAATTCGTATCTCATTGACAATCACACCAATCTCCTAATTAAAAATGGGTTTTCTACATTCGACTCTAAATCACAATAAACATCTAAATACGATATCATAAAAGTATCAAAATCCTCAGAGTATTTAAAGCAGAAATTTTTTCAGACATTCAAGACCTCAAACGCTTCCTCAAAAATAACAGCAAAATGGTATAACTATAAGCCTTTGCTAACCGGAACGTGAAATTTCGTATGTTTAATGCAAGGTATTTTATTTTGTTCGACTCAATTCTCCCAAAGAATTTGCTGTTGCAATATTATACTAACGTGAAATTAATACTCCCTCAGTTAAATTTATTGTATTTGACATCGCCGAAAGCAACATTGATTCTTAAACTATTGTCGATTAAATTAGTTGCTCTTACGTCACTGCTAAACATGCACAAACATTGATATTCTTGAATATTACGAATACGCATTTTTGAGAGAAAAAAAACGGTGAAAGTTGTTAAAAAATGACAAACTCGAGGTTCTTAACCAGAAGTTTTACAGAAAAAGAATTTGTGCTGGTTAGGGTGCTTTATTATTATTTAGTTAAATATAAAAATTTAGGAACTCTTAACATTATTTATACCTTCTTAAAAACACTTAGTAATGTTACTTGCGCTACTTCAACCAGATGGCAAAACACAGGAATCGATACAGATCTCAAGCTGTGCAAGCCACATAGTTTTAGAACTGCCTTTGCATCTTCAGCTAGAAGGAAAATCGTTTCTATAATGTCAGGAATTGTATTTATAAATTTTTATAATGAAGAGTTTGTTTGTATTAAGTTTTGAAAAATTTTTAAAACTATGAATGTTTATTGAAATCGAACAGTAAATGCATCAATGTAGTCTTTCTGTTAATAAAATGCTGGGTTTTTACTGGCAGTAAATGACTTAATTTGAGTGTAGAAATCCATGCATTTCTTAGTGGGTTTTGTCAAAATTCTATCAAGGTTTGTTTTATGTCTATCCGTCGATAAACCCAAATTAGTATCATATAATGACTCCAATATGCGGACATATTATTTTTTTTTTCTTATCAGTTCTATATTCACAATTTTGCAAAAATTAGGTGTGATTGGAATTCCTTGCTTATTTTGAAGCATGGATGAGTTATTTTCCACCCTAATTCTCGTCACCTAGATTCCTTCGTTAATGCAACACTTTTCTATTCCTCTTCGTTAGACATTAAGTTTTTTCCTTTTTTGACTACTTTTTTCCGATAAGGGTATTGGGCAGGGTTCCTTGGTTTATATATCAGGGGTTATTTGACCGGTTTTATTTATTGTGTGTGTGTTTGTTATAGTCTATGATTTTTAAGCGATATTTAGGTACAGGGAGAAAAAATCATTATGACTTATTCATGCTTCAATAGAATTAAAAAATTCCAATTACATTGCATTTTTGTTATGTGTTTTTGGAATTTTAACTTAACAATGTCAAAAAATGCGATAAAATTACTTTTAGTTTTAACAATTAATAAATATGACAAGTAGAAACTTGTTTGTTACGGACATGATAAACATCCGTTTTAAATGTGTATGACCTCGATATCTTAAATGCATATCAACTGCCGACAGGAGTTACAACCTGGTAAGTCCTTAGATCAAGATGTAAAATTTTTTGTTAATCATTCACTAGTACCCCACTTTTGATTTTTTCTGAAATCCTTCTGATTGTTTTGATTTACTGTACGAGGATTAATAAAAAAGACAATTGCGCTCACAGACAATCAAGATCTGTTCAAAACAGTTTATAAACGCGACAGTAGTTATTCAAATCTGTTTAGACTGTCAAGTTGGATCTGTTCAGTCCAGGTCAAAATGACGTGTTAGACTTCGTTTCGATGTGTTCAAACTTTTAAGATTGCATATGCTTAACGATTGCTGTCGCTAGCTGGTTTCCTTTAAAGATATTTAATTCCTTGACTCATTTGATAAATATATTTTTTTATCTTAAGCAAGCTATACTCGTAATATAATGTTCACATAATTGTTTAGATGGCACGTCCACGTTAACGGAAATGAAATTAGTATCTCATGGACAATCACACCAATCTCCTAATTAAAACATGGGTTTTCTACATTGGACTGTAAATTTTAATAAACATCTATTCACGATATAAAAAACTGTCAAAATCATCACGTTGTTAAAAACAGAAATATTATCAGACATTCGAGACCTCAAACAATTCCTCAAAAATAACAGCAAAATGGTACAGCTATAAGCCTTTGATAACTGGTACCTAAAATTTCGTATGTTTATTGCAAGATATCTTTTTTTTTGGTCGACACAGTTCCCCAAGAGAATGTGCTTTTGCAATGATACCAACGTGGAATTAATACTCCCTCAGTTAAATTTATGTATTTTACATCGCCGAAAGCAACATGGATTCTTAACGTCATCCCGTGCATACATTACAGAAGTTATCTTGCATCTTCCCACCTCAAGGGTCTTTGGTCCACGCCGATCTCAACGAACCCTTGATATATTCCATTCTTTTTAGACGGCTGACAAAATCTGTGATTAAACGCTTATGATGACCCGATCATTATCATTAACTTGACTTGAAAACGTAAATATTTCCACGAGGTTAATATTTTGTAGGATGTAGCATCATCATGAATTTACACTTGGGGTGAGAAGTATGATTACTGTCGTCTCCAATGTAGAAACAACTGAAAGATAAAATGAAAACAAAAAGGAACAAAGACATGGAATCCACGAATTCCTTTACAAAACTGGTTGGGATCAGGTGCTCATGAAGGATATTCATCCCCTGTCTTGCGAACAACACCTGTTGGGCAATGTTGATTGAATGTATCCTTGTTTTAGCACTTTATGCGACCACAGTAATGCACTTTTAAGAAAATTCCGATCCTTTGCACAGGCAATATAGTATCGAATCAACTGCGAAACATAAACTCTGTAGCCACATTAAAATGGGAAGTTTACAAAAGGAAAGTTTGAAGTCAACCTGCTTGTCGTAAATCTTAGAAACATGTTCTCTCTTGGTCAATTTCGTGGAATACATCTTGGTATGAAGGAGATTTTGTTGAGTCTGTGGTTTCCTTAATTTTGTGGGGATGTCCACTGAACGTAGGATTATTCAACGATATAGAGAAAAGTAAAATTAAACGATCTGGACAATTTCTTTTTGTTATTTCACAGGAGTCCCTGAATGAATTGTGCTTCATACGAGTAAATTATAATTGTCAATTGCTGGTTAATCGTTAAAGCCTTTAGATTAAATGTTTTACAAATCAAATCTTGTAAAGCACTGGGGAAGTTTTTTTTGCTTTTTTACTGACGAATATGTAATCGAACTAACGGTTTTCATTAAACCATATGTAAAACTATGACATCATTGAAAGATATTTACTACTAGAAGGCGCTAAGATCGACCCGAGAAATAAGAATGAGATCTGTCAAATGTTTGTTGGGATCGTTTTGGACCAAAAACCGTTGACTTGGGAAATTGTGACTTAGTAGGAGTACCATGTGCATGCCATTAAGAGATACATAATTTATCACTGAAAAAGAAATCATTCAATTTAAATTTTGTGATATCTAGACAATTTTCAGAATTGCAAATAAAAAATATACATAATTTTCTTCAGCATTGGTAATTGATTTCACTACAATAATTTATTTTTAAGTTGTCGACTTTATTATCATTTTTATTACCATTAGTGTTGTTCTTAACAAACACCTAAACATTCTGCCAGTACATGCGATATTAGACACACCCTTTTTATCGGTAATTTGACCCGCTTTCCTTTGATGTGTACTGGCTGATAAAATCAACAAATGTGAAC
>JAULBM010293692.1:0-15450 GCA_032357055.1 Geukensia granosissima | reverse complement strand
ACCCGGCCGGGGATCGAACCCACGACCTTCCGCACTCGAGGCGAGCACGCTAACCATTACACCACCGAGGCGGTGAAAATATATTGGCCACTGTATCAAAAAATATCAATGTTCTTCGCAATCTTAAAAACCGAATCTGTAGAAATAATTTGGAAAAATTGTACTTGATGTATACAAGATCACTTTTTGAATATGCTTGTGAGGTGTGGGATAATTGTTGGGTGGTTAACTCTACCAAACTAGAACAGTTGCATCTCGAAGCTGCTAGGATTATTACAGGACTGACAATATTGCAAAATAAAATTTAGTTTATGAAAAAATAGGAAAGCTTCAAATGTTTTATAACATTCAAAATAACCTTGCGCCTGAATATCTTTGTAGACTTATTTATCCGAATATACAAAGTACATTACATCCCCTTTGCAACGGTAATGATATTATTGTTCCGTTTTGTCGTTTAGGTCTCACAGCTGGTTCGTATATACCGTACACTATTCGAAAATGGAATAATCTTGACCTCTCAATTCGCAATGTTGAATCGATTTCAAAATTCAAACAAGACCTTAAGCTAGTAAACACTCAAACTTAGGTTAGCTATGTACCAATACTATGCATAGCTAAATATTATATTGACACAATTCAGATGTGGAGCGTCATTCTTGAAATATGATTTATATAGGATAAAAATAGTATCTAGCCCATCTTGTCATTGTGGTTTTGATATTGAGAATTCACACCATTTCGTCTTTGAAAGTAATTCATATGCTGGTGTTGCTCTAAACTTGTTAAATAACCTCAACTGGTTACCCGATGCTTGTTTGCTTGACATTTAACTACCGACGTGCGATAATAATGATCTCACAATTGAGCAGAACGAATTAATTTTCAAACACGTTTTTAAAGTTTTTAAGAAATACAAGATTCCTAATTTAAAAAAAAAAAAAAAAAATGGTAGTTTCACACACATTCTCAATCATTCTTTTTATCTCTTTTTGTTCGTTATATGAAATCTGTATTTGTTAATATGTTTAATTACGAAGATGCTCATAAATATTGTTTATATTCTTTAACTGGAGAGGACTTTCATAATGTGATTTTACTTGTGCCCTATTCATTTTGTTTCTTTTGGGCAAATAAAATATGTTGAAACAAAACTTTACAAGAAAGACTACCTTGATTTCCTCATTGTAAGCTATCCGTTCATGTCTAGCAAAATCCCAGCCGCGCTTGATACGGAGTGTATATATCTCAAATGATACGCTACTCAAGGGCGTGTGCATTTTTATCAGGATTTTATTGATAGAGGGTTGCTGCTGACAAGAAAGCTACTGAACTAATGGTTTCTCAAGGAAAGATTAAAGGAATACTCCGGAAATTTTTTGGTGGCCATCATGATTTGGTTGACCGATACGAAATATCCATTTCACAAATGACAATGGATATCTTCCGACTGTCGTGACAACAATTTCGTTCCCGGAAATCTAGTGAACTAAGGCAACAGCTTAATGAGAAATATGCAGTGCACAGCCCCGAAAAGATGTCGATTGTGTCTTTCTGGCATAAAATTTCATGTTCTTTCTTGTAAATACTATACAGGTTGTGACTAACACCGATTACGACTATACACCGGCTTTACTGAGCACCACGACGTTTGCCACTAGTGAAGCAGGTGTTGCTAACCCGCTCTCACCCTGGTTTTTGTAGATTTCGTGTATCTCTAGGTTTAGTTTTAAGTGTAGTTTAGTGCGTACTACGTTAGTCTTTAATTCCCTTTTTTGTTAACCATGGACTTGTCTGTCTTCTGATTTAACGATTTCTGTCTGCTTTTTTGGTATCTTAGAATTCTCTTTTATACCACCTTCAGATTTCTTAGAGTTTGGCTCCAACTGAGCAAGTAGTTCCAGACTAGAAGATTTTTAATGAATTTCCCGTAGGGTCCTATGTTAAACTATTGATTGATTGATTGAATGGATGTTGCTTAACGCCCAGAGGCAAATATTTCATGCATATTTGGGACGAGAGCTTATTAATAAATAATGATGAATGAATGAGTCCTGCTTTGTACTAGACCGACACACTTAGCCGACTTTTTAACGTGCTAGCTCTTAAAAGCAACAGCCCTCAGGAAGGCATGCCACTTTACCCACATTATTCTTACTCTGGGCCGACAAGTCTTTGCTATTACTCCTTGATCCTGCCTGCTTAGCGGAGCTAGAAGCAGCAAATACCAATTTTATTGTCTCTGGTTTGTCCGGCTTGGCATCTAACCCACGAACTTCCGCACTTGAGGTGAGCACACTAACCATTGCACCACCGAGGCGTTTTATGTAATACTAAGACAGGCTGAAGTGGTCATCTTGGTTGGCAGATGGGATCCAATTCTGAAAGGGACCAGGCTAGTGTTATAAAATAGCAGATGTTTCATGACTGTCCATGAGACAGCCACCCACCAAATGACAGTAGAATTTAAACTTCTAAAGGTCACCTTCATCGATGAACCAGGTTCCATACCATAACGGAAGCTGTCAAAGAGCAAGTATTTCCAGACGAGTGTGAATTTTTGACAGACGACGAACGAAGGATGGACGGGTCCAAGTGATAAAAAAGCTAACGCGCCCTTTTAGCGCAAAATGGAGTGAAAATGATAGATTGCAGCGTATTAAAGAATTTTCTATATTGCTGCAGTGGAACTCACCGCTGTTTGAATTATGTATGAATAGTATTTTTCTTTATATCTGACTATTACTGTTCTGGAAAATAATGGACTTTCTTAACTGTCACAATATGGATCAAATGAGAGGAAAGCACGAAACCTTTTGAATATTTAGTATTTTGGTTTAAGACTATTGACTATAAAAACAAGACTACAGTCCGATAATTGCATTCATAGTGATTCAACATAATAACCACAAGGAGATTTCTGAAGTGATCTTCACCAACAATTTTTCAATTTTTCGATACAATATTTATTTAATATGAAGTTTATATTTCTGGAATGATTTTGACATAGCTAAGGCAGAGGCAGAAAGTTAGTCCAAAGTAAGTCGCAAAGATGAACATTTTATTTCTTTCTAAGATTTTAATATAAGTTTTCGTAAATTTTAATAGTAAAGAAAACCTTAAAGAAAAGTAAAAAAGACAAATTATATATATTTATATCTGGGGAATTTCGAAAATTAGTCACAATTCTCCTTTTAACTATACATGAAATCTTCAAATGAAAGTTTATTGTTTCAAACTGCAATTTAGTCTTTATTTAGCAAATAGCACAATAAATCTATTATATGAAGTAAAGATATCGGAATTATGGTCAGTGAGAACGTAATATCTATATTCGTTATGAACTGTTAGTAATATTTCGAATAAAAATACTATTCAGACATAATTCAAACAGAAAAAAATAAGTTTTTAATGTGAATAAGTTTACGTATGAGCAGTGGAATTGTAATACTGAAATCTCCCATTTTTCCATATTCCGTCCTTATTTCAATGTCTGTGAGATTTCATTACTATTCAAATGTAAGATTTAATCATACAATATTGCTTTTGTCAATTTAATTAAGAATTGCATCACTGAATCACTCTTATGCAAAACATTGTCCATAAATAAAATTTCATGCAGGAGATTTGTCGGCATCAATTGACGATTGGATGGTTGAAAATTGAGTTTACTGGCGACGCGTTAGCGGAGCCTGTGGCTATCAAATCAAAATTGACACCAGCAAAACTTCAAATACAGAAAAACCGCGCAAATTGGGAAAAACTTAAAAAAAAAAAACAATTTGGAACTTTTCACTAATACACTGCAAATCATTTCCCGCATTTGCGTACTCAGCCTCTCTATTGCAAAACCCCGAAAACTAAGATATCTGAGAGTGGTATAAAACTTTTGCCTGACATACATGGACCGCATGCTCGGACACAATCAGTTTTTTTGCTGGGATCTTCAGCCTATCTTATAATAATTGTTTCTCGCGAGATTGTTGTCAAGGGACGTGGCCTTTTTTTCTAAAACCAAATCTATGAAAAAAATTAATAAAATCAGTCATTTTTGTGAAATTTCAGATTTTCAAAGGAGTTTTAAGTCAGGAAACTTAACTAAATTTTGAACTTCGCAGTCAAACAAGTTTGGTTCTTCAAAAAATCAACGTTTTGAAACTTGACCTATTTCATTTTAACAGCCAAAATACGGCCTTTATGTCCCTTCTTTGTAGAATCATTCAGTGAAAGTACCCCATCTATATAGCGGAATGTAAACCAAAAGATCAGCCCAACTTTTTCTTGTTTTTCTCATAACGCCCCTGTATGAAGTCTGCTTCAATAAATCGACAAGAAGGCGCAGTCGGTACCCATAAGAATACCGACAGCAGGCGCGGATCCAGGATGTTACGTTAGGGGGGCGCTGATCCAGGTCAGTGCCTTGTTAGGGGACCAGGGGGCGAAGCCCCCCGGAAGCTCATAGAAATCAGGAAAATTAAGACTACAAAATTATATTTTTTCCGTTTTTAGGGGGGGGGGCGCCGGGTGCGCCCCCGCCTGAATCCGCGCCTGGACAATCTGTTGTAAAACACGCGGTTACAAAAACGTTGTCAATAAAAAAAAACTCGAGCACATTCCATTTATAATCAGAGTGTTATATAACAAAGAAAGGTTTTTCACTTTGCCATGCCAAATATTTGCATCTACGTTTGCCATCGTTTTATAAGAAATCTCCCTTTACAGGAACAATGTTTGATCGTATTGCATGGCAATACCTGTCATTTTCCGGCAAGTGTGGATCGTCCTTGTGTTCAATTTTTAGAAGAAAAGAGACAAATTTCTCAAATGAATATATTTGTAAAAAAAATATTCTATAGGAAAAACACGGAACACGCCTGCCAACTGAAAAGTGAGGGCTTTTAGGAATTCCCAGGACCATTACTTACCAAAAAATCAACATGTATAAAATTTGAATTTGACATGTAACTGTCATGGTTAACTATGTAGCCAATATCAGATGAATATCTGCAATCATGCTGCGGAAAAAAGTGTGGAGTCTACAAATTTTCACAAATTGTAAGTCAAAGGGCAGTAACTCTGCCAAAAATTAAATTCCAACTATGAGCCTTATAATTCAGACATCCAAAAGCAAGTGTGGAAAACTAAAAAAAATCACTTTTACTGGCCAAAAATTAAGGAACATGAATTAATAGAAATTATAACTTGTTCTGTAAGTTGTCATAGTTAAGCAATGTACCAAATATCAGTTGAACATATCTTAGCATGCCAAAAAGTGAAGAAAACTACAAAGGAGTAGGTATCTTGAGCATCATATTTGGCCCAAACTTTAGATTTTGTGGCACAACAGTAAGTTGTCGTGAAAAGCTGTTTGATACCGTCTTTAATGTTTGGATCTTGTACTTCCTACGTTTTGATTCTAATGCTGTTGATGAGAGGTTACTCCTTGAAATGTACATATTGCATACGAAAATTCTCCATATTTATTCAACATTGGTAATTTTGTATTTAAATAATTCACATCTTATATATTGGTAATTTTTATTTTAATTATTCACATCTTATATATTTTTCACCATTTTGACATTACACAGAGCACATTTGACTATTTCAACTAGGATGTTACATTTTATGTAAAAATACAATTTTTATGTCCTTTGTTTTAAAAAGATATGAGTGCAAAATAATCATCACCGAGATTTTTTTACAAAACACTTGAGCCCCAATCAGATAGAAATCAGCCCTATGCAAACAAAGACATGCAATACGGTTTACAGATCCCAGCAAAACTATAGAATTCACACTCAGATCAATAATTTGATCTTTTTTAAGAAAGGCCTATAAGTATACAGTCAAACCTGCATTAAGAGGTCACCGAAGGGGAGACATAAAAAATTAGCTGCTTAAGACAAGTTCTATTTGACTGAAATATTCATTAAAGGGAAATTGGAATGTGACTGTTAAAACCAGGTTATTGCTTAATCAAGGTGACCACATCAACAGATTTGACTATATGTTCTTTTCTTTGTCACATAGATGATTCTAAGCTACAATACTGGCAATTCTGACCAAACATGTCATGGAAGCAGCATTTATTTCAATTTGCATAAGATCTGTTTCTATGTGCTGGCTCATTGTACTTGATAAATCTTTGATTGGGCCGAGTTTGGTTCTGATATATTCAAACAATCTATATCAAAATAAATAAAACTGTATACAATATTGTATCAAATTAAACAATTTCTTAATATTTTCACATTTGAAGCAATTTCTATGTATCATTTACCATTGTGGAAACAATTAAACCAACAATAAAACTGTTGCATTTTCTTTATATAGACATTTTCAATACAAATAATATAGAATAATAGATATATAAGCCACTTTTCATGTTTAGACCAATTAAAAATGTGACTTAACAACCCTTGATCTTTTCGGGATTTTTCTTAAGTTCTACCATAACTCAGCCAAAGATTAATGGATCTGAATAAAATTTGAACATAATCTGTACCCCGACATGGTTAAGCAATGTACCAAATATCAGATGAATATCAGCAAGTATAAGTGAAAAGTGTAGAAAATTGATTTTCTAATGGACAGACAGATGGATGGAGAAAGCACAAATATAAAGACTCCTTCGGATTTGCCAGTAGGGAACAAAGAACATTTAATGATAAATACCGAGAAATTTCTGGAAAGATTACTGTTGCACTTTTCGAAAGAAATCATTTGGATAAAAACCTCTTTAAAATCAGATCAAAAATAAAAAGTTTCAAAAATTAGGGCATGGTAATTTTTGATCCCTCACATCTGTCAGAGATGGATCCTGACTGCATCATTTTTGAAAATTGAATATTGGAAACAAACCAGCAGACATATTTTATTAATACTGAAGAAAGATTAAAAGAAAACCACAAAGTTCAATTTTTTGTAATTAAAATCTTAAGAGTTGTTTCCACGTAAAAATTCACTTCAACAGAAAAAAAGATTTTCCAAAAAATCATATTACTTCCAGTTTAGATAATTTCAATTTCTTAGAGTTAACAAAAATAATGCCAATTTTTTATCCTCCCCTTGGGTCACTTCCCTTTAAAGATAACCCTAAAAAATACATACTTATTCCAAAACCTTATAAATATTGCCAACAATTACTCCTTTGCAGATGTTGCTAAATATGTGAATCGGATTTTTTTAATATCAAAACTTTTTTATATCTAAAAAAATTATACCAGATTTACAGAAACTTTTTTATATCTGAAAAAAAAAATATACCAGATTTACAATCTTAGCCCAGTATGTGTAATGAAACTCATGTTAAGATACTGAAAGCAAGAGCACAAGGGAGAAAGTGGTAAATAAAAACAAAACAACACACGTGTATAAACAAAAACATATGGACAATATAAAACAATTGTCAGTCATTCAGTCTCCCTTTATCAGTCACCTGTTCAAATGATACCAGGTTACAGTGGTAAGTAGAAACCAGAGGCGGATCCAGACCTTTGGAAAGGGAAGGCCCATTTTTCGTGGACCTTTTGAATCACATATTTTCTCGATTTCTAATGGAAATTAAGACCAAAATCTTTTCCATTTTATCATTTTTTTGCTTTTCCAAGGGAGAGGATCTGGGCCTGGATCCGCTCCAGGAAACAGTACATAATAATAACAGGATTTCTTTGTGATCCTTTCTGCTGTTTGCAGTTCTCTAGTAGTTTTGTTAGATAATAACAATAGGGTCATAGGGTCATGTGTTCAACTTTGAGATTTCAGCTATGGCTGTCATATTGTCTGGCAGAAATCATCAGATAAAATGCCTAAAGGGCACCACTATAGGACCTTTGTTTCCAAGTTGCAGGGCAGACAAACAGATCTTCAAGAGAATTTTCTATTTGGTCCTTTATTAAGCTACATCTTGTTATGGTGGCCATTCTGAATGTCTGATCAGTTACTTCCAAATTTGGTAGAGGGTCATCCACTGCTCATTCCTGTAACTAATTAATTCATTTGGCTCCATGCTGGCTGTCCAGAAGATTTTCAAAATTTTAGCCAAGCAGAACATATCACTGGCTTTGGTCATCATGTTTTAATTTTGACCAGCAAAAAGAAATTTGATTGGTAGAAACCATCAACATTCCTGCTAAGATCAGTTGGAATTGGTTAAGTAATAACAGATAAGATCAGTTGGAATGGTTAAGTAATAACAGATAAAGTTTAAGAGATTTTTCAAATCAAGACACATTTCTTGCTTTGGTGATGACAGCGTTACCAATGACAGACACTTTATTCGGAATCGCATGTTACAAGCTCTGTTGTCGATATACATGATTTATTGCAATGACATCATTGGCTAAACAGTTTCTGACTAGAATATTTTTAAACTTTCAACCAATCAGAATACATTATGACTCTAGTGGGTATGTTTTAATCCTGATCCGCAAATGATTAACAAGTTAGGTAGAGGACCACCAGGGAAACATTTCCACCAAGTTTGGTTTAAATCAGCTCTCAGTGCACTCTTTTTGTACATTTAAATCCCAATCAGTCACTGGCTACAATGATCTGTATTGTCAAGTTTAAATCAACTACTAATCTTATAAAAATACATGTATATGTTGCAAAAGGCAAAAATAAAATGCAAAATTGTTAATGACACATTGCTCAGCTGCTGAAACAAGGGGGAATGGTAAAAATGTAAAATGTAAAAAAAAATATAGAAAAATGTAAATTTCAGTTGCTTTGTTGCTTTCTGTATATTTCTATTTTTGTTTGTCTTCCTAGACATTTATCAGATTATCTGATTCGGTCGCTCAGCCGGGAGGTACTAACAGACCTGATTAACTCTTTTCGTGGTGTGGCACAAATAACCTTGATTGCCTCTACTTGTAATTGTCACTTTCTCTCATTGGCACAGTCCGATGACTTTATAGGACTTGAATGAACTTATACATAAAAAGTTTACCTTCATAATATTATTTTAAGATCTTTTAATATTGTCTCTTTGGAATCAATATTGACTTGCTGCGCAATAACTTACATCAAAACTAATTTAGTCAATATTTTGTTACATTCTTGTTCTACATGCTATCAATAATTTTAATTTTTGCACTTGTACATTACCTTGTTTTCTTTGGCATAATATCATTTAATATTTTTTACACTAAATACTGTCGGACATGTTTTGATTAATGTCTTAGCTTAAGAGAACAAGGCTTGTTATTAAAAGTTTCAGAAACAGCCATTACTTTTGTGAGGCCGGCACATCTTGTTGTCTCTTGTTTTATCTATAAATGTATGTGTACTGTGTGTTATAACCTTTTGCAGTTGGATTTTAAAGTATGTTTTTTTTTGTCATTTTGTCACATCACTCCCGGGTTAGGAGAAGTTGAGTACTCACAAAATGTTTAACCCCGCCGCATACTTTTTGTGCCTGGCCTATGCCAGGAAACTGTATTTCAGTGAATGTTGTTATTTTAAATGTTACTTGTTCTAAATTTTATACTTATTTGGCCAATGGTTGTTAAATTTGAATATTTAAAGAAAGAATATGTAATATATAAATAACATCACGATCCACATCTTTTCTGGATTTTATACCTTCATCAAACACACAAGGGGTCAAAAATAGGTGATGGCAAGAAAATGTATATGTGTCAAGCTGTTGACTTTCGTTCACTAGATTTCTGTAGGACACAAAACAAGTTATTAAAAATTTAAGGCCTTTGCATTTTTCTCTTTTATCAAGCAGATTGTTGACAAAATAAAGTAACAAGGATTGTGACTACTACTGTGTACCAAGTGATTTCTGGATTAACCTTCATCGGGTATGCTTGGAAACAAAAATTGGAAAACGGGAAATTGTGTGCAGGCAGAGAGCCATTCCTCCCGTTTACAGTATCAAATTTTATTTTGGGGCTTTTTACAGCTTGCCTTAAAATGAATATATTTGTCAATTTTTGAAGGCATTTGGGCATCCATCCTCACAATTTCGGGGTCCTGTGTCATGGACAAGTGTAGCCACAGGAACCCTGAAATCGTGAGGATGTTGAGCAACCTGTAGTTGAATTAAATTTATGTTTTGGGGGGCTTTGTCAAAGAAAATCATACCACATCTCTTTTTTTCTTTTATTTATTTCGGAAAATTTGGGTCTACTTTTGTTTTATTTTTTTATCTTTTTTTTATAGAATTTTACAAACAGTTTTCATATATTTTAACATTTTAAGCATTCTCCATATTTATAGCAGTTGATCAATATGTCTTTCAACAGCTTTTTACTTTTATTATATAACTACAGTACCAATTAAACTGGCCACTTAAAAATTACACGTTTACAGGTGTTTGGATAATAATTGAAAGTTTCTGTCAACCTGTTAAATCAAGTCCAAAAGCATTTCTGATATATTTTACCCAACTGGAATTTGCAGTTGAATAATCATTTCAAACTTATTTTGCATTTGAAGATTTGCCAGCATCAATTGACGATTTGACGGTCGCAAATAGAGTTTACCATCGACGCGTTAGCGGAGCCTGTAAACGGATATTTGCGACTAAACCAAATCAAAATTGATGCCGGCTAATCTTCAAATATAATACTGTTAACTACATTCTAATGCAAATTAATAAATTTACGTTTAATTTGAATAATTTTTAAAAATGACATAAACATTGGCGCTCGCGCAGTTTCTCCTGTGGTATCAAGCATGGATTTGTGCCATGAAAATAACGACGTTATCCATTCAAAATCAACGTTACAAGTATTTTCCCATTACTGCAAACCTGTCATAGTTGAGCATCATTGCTGTTTCCACAATAAAACACAACTAAGACAAGGAATGCAACAGATTATCTTGTATAGTTGTATATTGTTGGAAAAAACTCTTTTTTTCTGCAAATGATGCTATTATACTGATTGTATAAAGACAAGCATTGTACATATTTTGGTCACCAATAATGGATTAATGAAGAGGATAATATAAATCTATTGCATTTAATATTCAAAAAGAATCTCAACATCATATTTATTATGAATTTTTCATAGTTCAGTTTCAACTTTCCCAAATTTATAAATATCCCATATCTTATTAAACAAATTACTACATTCTATTTGACATCCTAATTTACAACAAAGAAGGAAAGCTCCAGCCATTTTTATGTGTAATGTGTATGTCTCCTCTGGAGGTGTAATTTATGTTCTGCCATGATAGGAATCTGACTGGGAATCTGACTTTAACTCCATGTCAGGGTTTGTTGAAACGAGTAAAAAGGTTATAAAAGAAAAATTAACTGCCGTATTCGTATAAAATAGTGTCTGTTTTGTCGACTGAAAAAAGTGCAAGCAAGTTGCAATAATACTTTTTAGAAACCACGATGTATTTAAAGCTGCGCCGAGTTTTTAATTCTCTACGGGGATTTTTACATTGTTAAATAAGCCATTTGTTTGCCGAAGTGCCTCTTTGCACGCGCTAGCGCGTGACGCGTGACTGGGAGTAAACATTGTCAACGTTGCGTAATAATTAAAAGTAATTAAACTAGAATAAGATAACATGCAAAGCTGGTTTAAGGCGCAACTGAATGAAAATTTAAAAGCAATAATTCTTACATGAATCACGAGATTAGGTCCTAACAAAAGAAATTTATCAAGGCCAAACTTAAGATCTCCCTCCAAAAACGAAGATGGCCGACCCTCAACGTTAAATCTCCGTAAAGAAATTCAAAAGCCTGACATAGAGTAGCTGTTTCCTGTTTCCCAAAGTCAAATGGTTTCTGACAAGCAAATGCTTCAACCAGTATCATCACAGAATCAACATGTGCCTTTTCCATTATCTGAAATGTTCAGTATTATTAAACTGTTTATTCTAAAAATAGAAGACATAATAGAATATATATGCTTGTCACTTATAGAGGAGGACATCACCAATTTTTTAAGCCTTATGAAACCTCTAGATTTTGATGCTTTTGATTATTTAAATTAATATATCCTTTCTATTTGCTATGTATGTCGATGTGTTTTATCATTCCAACAGTATAACATGAAAAGTTTAAAAGGAAGTGCTTGAAGCAGTATTTTCGTCTCATAAAAACTTAGGAGCTTCACAAGTGCACCATGATACACAGCACATTGACAAAGAAAATTGACCAAATGACCATAAAATAGAACAAGATGGTAAATGTGGACACAGTCAAGTGAGAAACATTAACTGAACAATTCATCTTTTGTCCTTATATACATAAGACTGATTAAAACTTAGGATTAGGTCATCTTCGGAATACATGTTTCGCCCGCCGCAACTTTGCCTTGTGAGGCTTTGACAGAAATATAACTCATTCGGCGATAGTGCAATATAAGGCTTGCTACTGACGATTATGTGCAAGATTGGTTAATTTCTGTTAAGTGCTTAAGGAGGAGAAGAAGATTAGTTGATTAGGAATGGTTACCCCCATTTTTCAGCATAATTACACATGTCTAAGTTAAAATGGCGACAAAAATAAAAATACTGAATTGGAAAGATAGAAAAATAAATAGTGCAATACAAGCCTTACTACTGAAGACTGGGTGTAATCATGGTTGAATTCTGTTGAGTGGTTAAGGAGAAATGGTTACCTCCATTGTTCAGCACACTGACATATGTCCAAGTAAAAAATGGCCGCCAAAATTTTTAATATTGATTTGGAAAGAAAGTACATTACTAGACATACTTCTGTGGGTTATGTGCATGCTTGGCTGAATTCTGATGAGTGGTTAAGAATGAGTAGCGGATTAGAGAAATGCAACATGGACAACGCTAGACGACGGAAGTGATCCCTATGTGTCAACCAGTTTAAAGGCAGGCGACACAAAAATATATAAAAACTTCCTTATCCTGAGAAATTGCCTTTTGGCCTTATGACCTGTTTCATCTTGAAAACAGGAAAAGAGTGAAAATCTGTTGGCATAGAACAAAAAACCTCAATATGATGAATCCTACCAAAACTGAGGTGCTTCGCAAACGCAGCATGATATGACCGCAGCACGTTGACATGTAAAAGGTGAACAAATGAACTTTTGGGGAAGTGTGGACACAGCATTTTGTTGGACACAGCAAAGTGCTGGACACAGTAATATGACTGGATAAATGGCCATTTTAAC
This sequence comes from Geukensia granosissima, assembly GCA_032357055.1. NCBI lineage: Eukaryota > Metazoa > Mollusca > Bivalvia > Mytilida > Mytilidae > Geukensia > Geukensia granosissima. The sequence goes on along the minus strand of JAULBM010293692.1, from coordinate 2,329 downwards.
TCGTATTATCCTCAAAACTTATTTTTCACGAGAAATCAATTGTAGAAAACCCCATAAAAATCGGATGAAAAATAAAAAAATATCATCTGCAAAATCGCGTTTTTTAAACCCTTTGATCCCATTTATATAAAAACGGTAAATTTTAACAAAATATGGTTGGAGTAACCTTTATTGTGCGTTTTTCATGAGGAATCATTTAGAAAAAAACCCATCAAAATCGGATAAAAATAAAATTTTTCCATTTTATACTAAATTTAATCACCCCACTTTGACCCCATTCAGCTCAAAAACGGTAAAAGATAGAGAAATTCTATTTCACACTAGTAACAGTTGTCATTAAGAGGAATCAAATGCAAAAAACCCTCAAAATTGGATGAAAACTAAAAATATCTCATCTCCTGCATTTTTTAAACCTTTTGACCACTTTTATAAGGTAAATTTTACGAAAAAATGCCTGGAGAGACTTTTACAGCAGCTTTTTAAGAAATCATTTCCAAAAAAACCATCAAAATCTTATGAGAAATATAAAAAGTTTCAAAAATTAGGGCGTAGCCCTTTTAGGACAACCACATATCTCAATAAATGTAAGAGATAGGTCATGACAGTTATAGACTATTATGTTGAATGTTTCATTACGAATACAAAGAAAAAAACATTTCAGAAGTGAAAATGCCACTGACTTCACAAAGGTATCTGCAAAGTTGCTGAGAAAAATGTGACAGAATTTTTTAGTCATGCAAGATGAGGCAAGATGCAAGACGACGCAAAGTAATCCCTATATGTCACTTTGCCAAACGCAGGCGACACAATTTTTTCCAGAGCGGATAATCTGTCATCGGAATGAGGCGAGATGAATTTCTTTCCTATATGTATCTACTCACTGTGCCTTATGCTCATGTAAAGTGTCATTCAAAGCCATTGAATAGTTAAGAAAGTTATGTGGTTACAGGTTATGCGGACAGACAGACAGGGTGATTCCTATATACCCTCCAAACTTTGTTAACATTAAACAATTGATGAAGAATTCAATTGATGAAGAGTGTGTTTAGTTGTTGACTTATTAATTTTTTTAAGCCAACACCTGAACTTCAAAATCCGAATACTCTTTTTATGTTGCATTTTCATTCACAATTTGTTTTAGATAAACAACCTTTGTTTCATATCCAGTGAGAAAACCCGGTAGTCTCTGACCATTTCAGAATCCTTTTCCTGTCATTGTCTCAGGCTGCTTTTATAATTCTTATAAAGTCAGTTACAAACTTTTTGTGGAACACTCTTGTAGCACCAAAATCTTACAATATCAGCTGTAAATAAAAATATCACCAATTTACTTCGCAATAAACTAGAAAAAGTGATGTCCCTGTAGCCTACTCTGAATGTACCCACCAAAGCACAGGTGCAGGACGCGTAACAAAAAAGATACTAAATATACTACATACACTAAGTGTTTATTATCTTTTTTATTACGCGTCCTGCACCTGTGCATCAAAGCAACAGATATTGACAAAAATCTTAATCAAGACAATATGAAAATATTAAATCTATATACAGGCACATTTTTTAAGAACTTGTTTCATGTCCCACAGAAATATAGTGAAGTAAAGGCCACATCTTAATGAGATATTATGCAGTACACAATCCAGAAAAGGTGTGGATTGATTCTTTCTGTCTTATATTCCATATTCGATCTTTTAAATATTATCTGAGCAGTTGTCTGGAAAACTATTAACCCCTTATGCAAATATGAAAAAGACACAGTTCAATTATTCACTAAAACAGCAAATATTAGTAAAAATCAAATCCTGAAAAGATACACATCTTCAACGCATACATGTATCAAACATCCAAGGTAAAAACTTCCTGGCGTTAAAACTGCAGAAGTTACTAGTTATCTGGACAATATATAACTATGGAGGGACTAATCGATGGACATGGGTAGACCAATATGCCTTCAAACTTATAGTGGCCGGGGCATTAACAAAGTCAAATGTAATTATAACAATTATAAATTTGTAAAAATTGTTCTTAGAGTTACTTCTCTTTACACATTCTCATTATATTTTTATTTCTGTAGGTTACTTTGACAGTAAGCGTAAGTAAACCACTTAGTTGAAATAACCAGTCATTCTGCAAGTCAGCAGTCACGTCTGTTGGTTTATCTCTCTCCTGTTATCATTGTTGTGTTGTCATTAATATACATGTAGTTATCAACATTTAAGCCTTGGACTTGTGAACTTGTCATCTATTTGGTTCACCCCCGAGGGCGACCGGGGTATAGAAATAGGTCGTTCGGTTTCTCCGCCTGCAGGTAGAACCCCTGCTAAAGGGG
>JAULBM010293681.1:0-15450 GCA_032357055.1 Geukensia granosissima | reverse complement strand
TAAATTTCCATTCAGGTGTGCCTCAAACCATTTTTGCATGTTATCTTATTCTAATTTAATTACTTAATTATTACACAATGTGACAATGTTGACAATGTTTACTCCCAGTCTCACGCTAGTGCGTGCAAAGAGACACTTCCGGGGAACAAATGGCTGATTTTACAATGTAAAATTCCCGTAGAGAACTAAAAACTCAGCGCAGCTTAAAATACATCGTGATTTCTAAAAATTATTATTGCAACTTATGCACTTTTTTCAATCTACAAAATAAACACTATTTAATAGGAATAGGGCAGACAGTTTTTCTTAAATATCCTATTTACCCGTTTCAACAAACCCTGACATAGAGTATAAATGAAATGCTTGAATACTCTATTGTCCAAATAAGACTTCATAAATTGTCAAAATTATCTTGGATATTGTTCAAATTTTAAATTTTTTAGCCAGTTTTTGCTACTAGAAATATAGAGCACATTAGAGTTCAGTCTTCACGTTCATATATGATATGTATTTTCCAAATATAGACAAGAAATAGAAATGTCTTGATTGTACGTTGATGAACTTTATACTATGTGTCCTAAAAATTGTTGCAATTTTTATATTTTTGCATAAAATTGAGGAAAACTGGAAATTCTACATGTTTTGGCTGTAAGAGCAAGGTGAAGGACACTTAAACAGTGAAGTCAATGAGGTATTTCTATCATGATATTCCCCCCCTCATTTTTATCCATAAATTATGCTGCTTAAAACACTTTGAAATATTGACAAAGTTTTTGGGCCAACAAATGGTCTAACTGTACCTAGTCCTATAAGAAATGTTACTTCAGAATATCTTGAAAATTTGGTTTTTTTTGGTTTTTTTAAATGATATGCAGCCCTTGTATCTTGCTCAAGAAAGTTCCCATCTTGTTTGTACTCAGTGTGGTTTAAATTTTGTGCTAAATAGCATAACTGGTCATGGAAATGTTTTGGATAGTTAAAAAAGGTTTAAAGCATTGCTTCCTTGTCTGTATTGTTAACTTTGTTTACTGTAAATGTTATTGCAAATAATGTTACATGATTGTTATTGCAATAATTAGAAATCGCATTCCGAAATTTTCTTTTGAGAAGTCGAAAAAATAAAACTCGCATAATCTTCCCCATTCAACATTCATAATAATAAATACATACAATAATTTCTGAAATTAAAGTGTATTTTTTATGTTTTTGTGAATGGTGGTTGCTGCATATTGCTGTAGTGTTCAGTATATTTTAAAAACTTTTTTTAACTAGCTTTATCTAACATCAATGTAAGAGTTATTAATTATCACAACAGTAAGTTTAGCTGAACAAGCAAACAAGCATTTCACAAACTGGCATAAACTGTAAGCATTTGTTACCTGTTCTGATTCTTCATTAGTTTCCTCATAAACAGGCTTCAATTACAGAATTCAATTTATAAAACACTGAACAGTTGGCAATATTACATCTGCCACTGTGTTAATAATGCAATAAATATGTTCCTCATTCTGTTCCTAAAATCATTTCTATGCAGTGTATTTAAAAAAATCCTATAAACAGGATCAAGTAAGAATTGCCAGTTATTTTCATAAGGACTCTGAAATTATGGATATCTTAGCAGCTAAAACTTATAACATATTACCCATATGTCCAGCTTCTGTTGTAAAAGGCTGAAAATGTGATTAGTGGGTAGAAGTAAAGTTAGGAACAGAAAGAGGAACAGATACTGAACTTAGTAACAATATTTTCCTGTTATTTCAGTATATAAATTAACATTTATTTTGTGGCATGAAGACTACTGAATTTTTGGCAGTCTGGAAAATTTAAAAAATTCTTAAATAACACAAGCTACTCCCATTTAAATTTCTATACTAGGTGGAAAAATATTTTTAAAAATCATTAAATTCCTACAACTGAATGTATACCTAAAATCATTCGATAAAACTCTAAAGCTTTGTTGTAAATGCTGCTGGCAGAAATTCACAATGCTGCTTTAGTCTGAACTGGAAGCTGTCAGTAAGATTACATACAATGCAGAGTGTTAAGAACAGAAATGGCGACAACATTTAATTTAAACATATCAACTCCTTACTTATAATTTACTTCTTTGTTTTGTTGATAAATTAAGACAACACAAAAAGATTCACTAAGATCCTGACTGAGAAAACATTAGACATTTTAAGTGATTCCATTAAAGCAGCCATACTGAATCAGAAAACAGGGAAACACAGGAAACTGTCTTTTCACAAAAGGTCAAAGAACTTATGACAATATATGTAAACCCCTTATATTTTTTTCCTGCTCATAATTCTTGAAATTATAACCAAATGCTTGTCTTGTAAACATATAACTCATGAAGGGATTTTGCTTTTTCACATACCATACTTACTTCGGGCTTTTGCTTTTTTTAACACACCATTATTCATGTACCGATTTTGCTATTCTAACATACCATTACTCGTGCAGTGACTTAGCAATTTATAACATACCAAAACTCATGTAAGGATTTTGCTTTTTTAACATGCCATAACTCATATAAGGTTCTGGTTTTGGAAAAATATCATAACTGATGTAAGGATTTTGCTTTTTTATTATACCATTACTTAATAATTGTAAGGATAAAGTATCAACTAAGGTGAAAGGACAGGTTCAATTTCATCTCACTGATTGTCAGACTTCACATCTCTGTTCCCTTAAAACTCGAGAATGTTACACACCACATATAATTCACAATGCAATATTCATATACAATGAAATATAAAGGTGTGTCTATGCTGAATACCAATCAATGCTCACCTGATCCTCTGGTTGAGGTATCTGTGGTACAGGTCTTTTGTTAATAGGTACTTTATGGTTAACTGGACGAGAAGGTCCTGATTGCGTCACTGAAAATAAAAACAGTATAGTTTGATAATTGTTCATATTCAAGGGAGTGAAAGACAATATCTTCATTAGGTAACACAGGATCAACAGTCATGTTCATTTTAATAACTCATGAAAAAAATTTTAAAGGTAGAAGGCAACTCAAATACCATTTCACCCAGTACATAAAAGTTTCATGGGTAAGATCTTGTAAATGTTTACATAGTGATTGTTACTACAACTACCTATAAATACTGATTATGTGATAGCATCACAAAGATAAATCTCTCCATTGTGACACAATCACATGATGCAGAGATGAAAGCAGGGATAAAGAATATGGAATCTTTTCTTGTGGCCCACCATGCAATAGGGTTTGCAATGGAAATAAATCTTACCGTGTGGTCCACCTCTTCTTGGAACAGAGGGTGGTGGTGGTTGTGTTTGGGGGTCAGGTTCCTCATAGGATCCAGCACTGTCTGAATCTTCAATGTCTGAAAAAGTTAGTTTTTGTAAAATTACATAGACAATCTAAACTAGATCGAAAATAAACAATGCCATAGAGTGTTACTAATACTATTGCCAATAACACTGGGAAAAAGTATTACATGTATTGCTGAAAGAGCCCATCATACTGGGATATAATATTATTGCTGAAAGAGCCCATCATACTGGGATATATTATTGCTGAAAGAGCCCATCATACTGGGATATAATATTATTGCTGAAAGAGCCCATCATACTGGGATATAATATTATTGCTAAAAGAGATAGCAACTATAGAAACAATTTTTACACAGTTAATTGTCCCTAATTTTGTAAAATTTAGTTCTTTTCACATATTTTGAATTGATGACATTTTTCAAGAGACAAATCTTATTTCTTACCATCTAGTTCTGCATATGACTGAATATTTTATACAGCTATTTTTAGTTATTATCAACTTTTTTAATAGATGAATTAAATGAGGTCTTTGATACTTCTGATATACCCAGTATTTGTAATCTGATGTAAATGACTAACAATGTTAAGTATACTATAGTATGTGTGATGATGGGTTGTGATGGGTATAGGAGTGACAAGGTGGTGCAGGTCAAAATATTTGTTAGGAAGAATACATTGTATACCCTAACACATAGTAGAATATTTTATAGAGTGATTGATAAAAAGTTGTCTAACATTCAGTGGGAAATCCATGCATATTCAGGATGACAGCATATTAACGAATGATAATGATTGAAACCCTGCTTAGTACTATGTTGACATGCCGAACCAGATTTTTAACCTGCTAGCTCACAAAAGCAACAATAACCAGAAAAACATGCCACTTTATCCAGACACATTTTTCTTACCTGACCAGAGATAAAAACCATGACCTTTAAGCCAGCACACTAACCATTACACTATGGAGGTGGTCAATTTTTTTTCTTTTGGACACAACCTAATATATAGTAATTGTCTGATGGCTCAAAATCAGTGGTAGGTCTCCCTGACCAATTTTCATTTCATATTTCCTAATGTTAACAAGAAATGACAGTTAAAAATATCTATTGGATAATTCCTCCCAACTGACTTCAGATTTGCCGTTTTCAGTAAATTTACATCAGTTTCTGCTATGTGGTTGATTTTACTCAACAAGATGAAAATGGGTAAAGGGCAGGGGAGTGGAAAGGACAACTAAAATTTGTTCTTTTTGAGGATATTTCAAAATTTACTCAAATGATCAAATTTCTGTCATAGTTTAAATAAAAAAAAATCAAAATATGATAATGTTCAGGAATACAACTTATCTAGGTTACAATTGTAGGAATTATCCTTTTCAGTAACAGAGTACAAAAACTAGACTATTCAATGAAACGGTTCCAACTTAAGATATTTCAATGAAATTAGGGCCACAAACAAATTTAGTTCCCACACTGTAATGGATAAGGGCAAAACAATGGTGTTTAGAACTATCTCACCCTAGGGGGTTTCTGAGAGCAGGAATAAATTATTTGCTGAGTTCTTAAACACAAAACTTTTGTTAAATGTGTAAATGTATATAATCTTAAACTCTTCAATTTATTTCTGTTGTGATGTTTCCTGTAAAAACTTGTTTTTCCCATTCTTTTGAAGTTTTTTGACTAATTCTGTCCATTTTTTATGACCTTTGACCTTTAGGTAACATATTTTGCTTTAAAAGTCAAACTATTACCAAAATATAGCTAGGACTGATAATTGTAAATCTTGATGTAGAACAGATAATGTAAAATCTGGGATTAGTAAAAAAATGATTAAAATAAACAAATAAGGTTGAGGGCCACACTGACAATACCTGTATTTCAGATATTATGACTGTGGCAGTCAAAATATGGGGTTCACTTCTTCAACTGTGCAAATATAGAATAGGAGAAAAGGATTACTGTTGGGTAAATAGATGACACAAAGTGTTCAAGATAGATGGGTGAACAGACAGATATTACATGGAGAGAATACTAAACCTGCTCTCAACTTCTTCTTACAGATGAATGAAAAGTAAATACCCATACAGATTTTATGACAGAGAGCAGGAATATCATACTTTACAAGCATTTTTCATGCACCATAACATGTTATACCTTCTATTAATCAATCAAACATATTGTGTTAATAGTAATAAATATTGTATCTCCATCATATTTTCTGGCACAGAAATATTGATTCCAAAAAAAAAATACTGATCAGTTGAAAGTGGTGAGGGTTAGTGTAGATTGTTCATTTATCATTTAACATGATAACTGTGCTAGATGGGAAGAAAGGGTTTTCCATGCAAATTAGTTGGTGTCCATTAAGTACAAGTCATAGTTTCAAGATGGTGGAAGAAACAAGGAATTGTGGGAATCGCACCTTCCTGTTTTTTACGAACTGTTTTCTGTCGAGTGATGAGGGCTGATTTCAACAGATCAACTAGACTATTGGAAGACGCTGATCCCGTCATGTTGTCCTTGTCATGTATAAATAAAATCACATTCAAAATATTCGTGCAGTGAGAATTCTGACCTCCATATAAGGTCATACTTGTTTATTCTTTAATCATTACAGATTTTGTCAATCAGAAAATATAAATAAATTTTTTATTCTGACCAAAATACTTGTAAAAAATTAAGGTAAAATTGTAGTTTGTCAGTTCCAGTTTAATTTTCAGTAAATAAATCAATACAAATCTAAATTTATGTTTGAATACCTTGGAGATTTTGGAAAATTGCTTAAAACATTATTCTGATTGTTGTTTTTATCATTTTTTCTACCTTCAATTTTTTTTTATTAAACCAAAAAATCTGTAAATCAATTGAATAAATAAGAATGACAAGAAAAATTCAACAATAATATAGATAGATAGTTTGTGTATGAAATGATTGAACCAAAAGATTAAAATTTGACTTCAGTTTTAACTTAGGTGTTATAGTGCTGTATAAATTGTAATAATATGGTTAATTATAAAAAATGTAAATAAATGTACATATTTATTCCATATCCTTTCTTCTTTCTTATTTATAAAAGGTTCTATATTAGTAATAAAATCAGAAATTTAATACATACTTATATTACATGTAATATAATTTCATGACATATATTTTGAAGGAAACACCAACAGGTGCTACTGGAAAAACTAATTTGGTACCGGTAATTATTATTACAATAAACAAATGACAAGTGGTAATAATTTACCTATTATCAATCATAACAATATGTAAAACATAATATCTAGCCTAGAATACAAATGAAGCATATTTGAAGAACTGGCAAGAGAATTTATTAGAGGAAAAATAAGGTGTTTAGGTTTTTTTATTAATGAAGCAATTGACAAAGTGCAGAACAAAAAATCATGGCTAAATATAAAAACAGATAATAAAACCATAAATTATAATCATCAATACATGTACCCTGGAGTAAAAACTTCTTACCTATACAAGTTGACAATTTGTCAGGTTTTGAATATACTCGTGTGGGACGTCTATCTGTTATTATATGTCCTGAAGAATTATTTCGAAATATTCCACGCACTGATTTTCCTTCCTTAATTAAGATTTCTACACGATTATTTGGTGGAAGACTAGCACTTCTCTGTCTGTTTTTGCCAAATTTTTTCTTTTTTTCAAAAAATTTCATTTTCAAACAACTGAAATCTCCAGAAGAATGCAGTCTAGATTTTTTCTCTGGTTTCATCATGACGAATGTCTCATATTAATCACAAACTGAGTAGGATTTTTACATAAAAACAAGAAAAATTAGGTAATCCTTGAAAACATAAAAAATGTACTATAAACTGGCCAAAAAAAAATGATTCACATAGTGAAATTAACTGTCTGACATTACACTGACTAACTATATATTAATTTGATATGTTGTTGATGGATAACACAGTCACGCTTCATTGGTTCTGGCCATGGTCTGTCATGTAACTTGTCAAATCAGATCTTAAAGAGAGTTACCAAATAAAACTAAAATCCAAATTCATTATGATAAATCGTAATATTTCTGTCAGTATGTTAATTTCTATAGGAAACTTGTATTTTTTTTGTTGTTTTTGTTCTAAACATTATTGCTTTTTAAACTCTTAAAAGAACTTTTAATATCAAAAATGATCTCTAGAAAATGACATAGTAAATTTTTATTGAATTTCATATGAATGATTTTGATAAAAAAGTTTTCTATTAATTTCTGGGATGTGAAAAATCTTTCATAAACAAGATAAATTTGTAGAACCTGCTACACTGTATGCTATTTCATGTATAGGAAGGACAAAGGTTCCTGCAGTATTATAATATGATATCCTACATCAGTTGAAAAATGCTTTGAATTTTCCATAAAATGTGGTTGTCATAGATTTACTTGTACTAATGATTCTAGAGAATCTGATGAATGAATCAAATTCCCTTTAATGAATCAGGTAAAATCATATGACAATGAATTACATGTTAGTCACAAATTTTGGACATAGTTGTATAGGTGAAGCAAGGAAATGTGAAGGACAGATAAAAATCTATAAAAATTCAGTGAAATGCCAATGGAAACTGGATGGTCAAAATCTTTGTTGTGTTGGGAATAGATAAGGTCACAGTCATTATAAACTCACAAAATCGAGATAATTTCTACCATCTGTAAATAGGCAATTCTTGTGTAAGACCACTTTATTAGCAAATTCAAATAAATCAAATTTTCCAAAATTTAAAAATTTTTAATAAAAGGAGAAAATATTGTTATCATATTAGCATAACTGATAACAGATCTATACAACTGCCAGACTTATTGATAGGAGAATGCCTTAATGTTATAGAATAAAACATGATAAAAATATATATAAGATCTTAAATTATTTGATGTACACAAATGATATTACAACTTCAGGGTAAATGATAAAAATCCAAAACTTAATAAAAGGAGCAAGACCAAGCTTTATCAACATAAACAGTCAACAACACTACCAAAAACAGAAATATATCCTAAATTTGCATATACTTTGAAAATTAAAAATTTAGAAAGTTCCAATTTTAATTTTTAGACATATTCTAAGCATCAGTTAGGTTTATTTAACAATGTTTCAAAGGAATTTCACATATTTTGCAAAAATGTTGAATTCTATTGTTTAAGGTATGAAAAGTTCATTTGGTTGCGGGTGAAAATCTGAGCATAGAAAATTGATGAGACATTGGGATTATATTCAAATTTGCAATATCTTTAATTTCCATGCTCATATTTTTACCCCGACAAATATGAAGAGTTTTAGGGCTATTTGACTATTCGTGACCTCATTCCATATATGGTAGTAATTCTGACTGATAAAACTAGAGGCTCAGAAGGCTGAGCCTGTTACACTCACCTGACATTGGGTCAATAAGAAACAAACATTAAATGACTAATACTGGACATGATTGTGGTTTAATTTTATACAGGACATTGCATAGATGCTTCCTGTCAAATATTGTTCTTTGACCAAGCAGTTTTAGAGAAAAAAAATTTTTTACAGCCAATTAGAAACAAGAATCGTCAATGGTGGCCTTGTTTTTTGTCCGATAAAGACAATATAAGGAAATTTTATTCATGACCTTAAATAAATGTTTTCGTATCAAATATAAATCCATTTGGCCAAGCGGGTTCAGAGAAGATTTTTCATGTTTCAACCAATCAGACACAAGATTAGTCCATGGTGGCCATTTTTTTTGTCCAATGTGGATAATATGAGCAAACTCTGTAAAAAACTTTGCATAGATGATAATATAAAGAGCAAAATAAAAAACTTTTCCCCATCTGCATAAAAAATCGTACTTTCTTATAAACCCATGCAATGGGTTGCAATACCCTTGATACATGCAGGGATTTAGCTAGGATTTTCAAACCACAAGTCATATCTGCAGACAACCTGATGAGCATAAATTTTCATGTTCCGAATTGATATAAATCTTAAGTTATACATTGTATGTAAGGCAACAGAGAGTAGTAATTTTTAATTCTTCAAATAATGTTCAATACTGCATGAATTTTTATAATATTATATATATATCAGCATTGCCAAAAAGAAAACTTCCAATCTGTTATAATCAACCTTATACACATAAATGACCGTAATTTTTCTTTCAGGCTTCATACTCTTAAAAAGCTAATTCAGAATTTGAGTGGTCTGTACTGATCATGCATCAACCAAGTATTCAAACCAGCTCTACGGACAAATATATATTACTAGATTCACCTAGTTTACTGTCATGGTCCACATTAACTTAATGTAAGTTAACATTTTCAAAATGAAAAGAGACCATTCCTTCTATTTCTGCAAAATCATTTAAGAAATGATTGGAAGAATAGAATTAGCATTTTGACCCACTTTTTTCCATAATGTAACAAGGCCTAGCTAAATCCTTCCAAGTATTAATGAGTAATGATGTTAACATGCATGCAGGAAAACTGTAGATATTTGCATTAAGTTACAACAAAGGACATTTTGTCCTAAAATATCACAGAAACAACTGCTTCAATTCTGAGACCAACAAACATAAACAAATCAAGAACTATATTTTAGTGTTTTATTTATTTTAAAAAGAATGAAAACAGCCCAAAAGTTACTGGGTGAACACTCTCCTCATATGAAAGACTAAAGCTATATGATTGTATGATGTAAATAAGAAAATAAATACATATAGCAAGACTGCACTCCAACAATGAGAGTCCGAAGGAATATACAAATCAAGAGGTCTCTATAAGGCCTTAAGAAAGGGGGGAAAACTACTCCTTGTGAAAAGCTCTAAATCTTCCAAAATAAATAAAAGGTGTATATTTAAAAAAAATAATGCATCTCAATCATAAATTTAAAACAGTTACAGTACAAACAAAACATATGATTACTTAGGGTATGTTCTGGATATGAAAGAATTCTGTGAACGAACTAGAGGCCGAAAGTCGCAAAATCTCCAGTGACAGGGATCAAGTGTGTCTTAACAGGTAAAATAAAAACAATGGGGGTAATGTTTGATGTCCAAATTCATTGAAATAGAAACCTTTAGAATCTGGTTTTTTTTTATCAAGTTTAAATTCATTTGGCCAAAATGAAAGGAAAAGTTCAATTCTGGTAGGTTGTTATATGTTGAACAAAGTGTATCTGTGATGGCCTTCTTGGCTGGCATACAAGAATATCGTAAAAACTTAGTCTTATTGGAACAGTTGTTTCAGTTAGCAATTTATGACAACACAGTAACTTATTGCAATTCTTATAAGTAATATATATGATTACATACATAGATAAGATTGTAATCATGTCTTTCTGAAATCAATACTTATCTGGTATTTGGTCTAAATAAAAATGTTGTCATTAAATTAAACATTAGTAATCATTCATATGAATATTTTTTCTCAGTATAAGGGCTCACTTATACTTCAAAAGTGATCATCGTGCGACTGACATATGACAGTCGCATGAAGTCACGCGAAAATCGATGGGTGTTTATACTTGTTGTAGTTTGTTACTACTTTAAATCTCAGACAAAATCATGTGACATTGTGCGGTAGTCACGTGATGTTCACACAACAGTTGTGAGATGTTGAGCAACAATCGCACAAGGAAGTATAAATGAGCCCTAACTGTTCATGATACAGCTCCATCTAGGGACACAAGACCGTGACATCTACAATGACCTGGCAGTTTGTGTTTGTACAGGACACCTACAGATTTGATCTACAGTCATTTTCCTATACTCACTTTAGAAAAATGTTCCACTGATTTTTCTCATGTGTTTTTATTCCTGATTTGTTACACCACTGTTCCAGGTTAGGGGGAGAGATTAGCACTGGTTTAACCCTGCACATACTTTATGTGCCTGTCTCAAGCCAGGAAACTGTAGTAAATTGGTTGTTGTTGTTGTTGTTGTTAAAATAGTCCTTTATTGTTATTTGTTCTCCATTTTTTTTTAATATATTAGGTAGATTATGGTATGGACTAGGGTTCATTATTGAAGACCATAATAGAACCTGTAGAAGTTTTGTTCCAACTGTTATTTAGTGCGTGGATGTCTCATAGACAATCTTGCCATATCTAATATTTTTATATTTGGATCACCTGACTATGCTTATGTATACTCTATGTCATGCTTTTCTGGTGTGCGAATTTCGGGCTTAATTAAAATATATGTGCCTTTCCACCTTTGGATTTATTTTAAATCAAAAGAATGAATTATCCCACGGTAAACGGTTCATGCTTTACACTACGCAAAAGGGTTTTACATACTATTATCTGCCCATGAATTTCTCTACGGGGATTTAACATTGAGGGTTGGCCATCTTTGTTTATGGCCGGAACACTGAAGTTTGACCTAGATAAAGTAATTTGAAAAAATCCGCACATTTTTTTATTCAGACCCCTCTTCAGATACATATCAAAAGAATTACTTTAAAATTCCATTCAGGCACACCAACTAAGCATTTTCACAGGTTAATTAATCCTAGTTAAATAACTTACTTATTACTCAGTGTTGACAATCCATACTGCCGGTCTCGTGCTAGCGCGTGCAATTGGCCACTTCCGGCAAACAAGTGGCTAATTTTATAATGTAAAATCCCCATAGAGAATTAAAAACTTGGCGCAGCTTAAAACACATCGCAAATTTTAAAAAGTATCATTGCAAGATACTTGCACTTTAATCAATCTACAAAATGACCACAATTTTATAAAAATAAAGGTAAACAGTCTTTCTTTCACAACCCATTCCAGCAAACTCTAACATAGAGTATAGTTCCAAAAACTTGTGTACCAGTTAGGATTCTTCCAGGAGTTTTAGGAAAATGAATAGGAATAAAACATATCTGCAAGTTTCCAGTACTAGCAGTGGCAATGTAGAAAGGATTCAATAAGCTTTTACAATTAATAATTGATGTAATGATATAAAAGATAGATGGTAATTCAGTCTTTCCATTGCTATGTCCTTATATGACTACTGAAACAATGAATGATAGATGACCAAAAATGAAAATAATGAATCATAGCTGGATAATTGCCTGTAACAATATAACTTCAAGATTTGTTTCCCCTGAATGACATACAAAACTATCATTTTTCATGTTTTAGATATGTTAACAGCTTTTGATACCATGAATGGTTTTTAGTTCTTATGGAAGGTCAAGAAAATTTTTGATGCTGACAGCTTGGTTTATAAACATGTTTAAACCTGATATTCTAAACAGGTTGGAACAGACAATTTATCATTTGCTTGTGGAGAGCTAAAACCAACAACTTATCTCTTAAGCTTGTAGAGAATATGGAAGTATTACTTACCAAACTGTTGAGGTGGTCTGGGTATCTCCATTGGTGGTTCATCGCCAGTGTTCTCATAATCTTCCTGTAATGCACAAAATCATTTCTTTATAAAATCCTAGAAATATTTCCCTTCATTTGATCTAAAGAATTTCCTGTTTAGATACAAAAACTCCAATTAAATTCTTAAAACAGGATTGAATTTCCATCTCTATTACTCTGTCAACTTAAATTAAATCTAGGTTTACCAAGAAAAAACTTAAACCAGAGGCTCCCTTGATTTTTGTAGAGATTCCAACTGAAGTTTGACCTAATGATTGTATACAAGAAGGTTGGTTAGCAAATTTCCCAAATATTTCTTAATATAACAGAAATTGCCTGTGGTAACCATCAATTTTGAATTCTGGTTATTGTAAGTAATAGAATCATCATATAATATTACAGCAAAGTTTGGTGTAGTAGGTTCAGACTATACTATGTTCTTGTATAAGAGCATATTAAAGATTTGGGATATCTTTTGCACTAGTAAGAAATTTAGTCATTTTTATTGGTCTTAATAAGGTGAAATGGGCCTATCAGATTTGCCTTGTCTATCCCACTATGTCCAACATCTATTGCTTCTGTAATTAAAGAAGGTAGATTTATGAAACTTTGCAGGTTTTTATAGGTGTTTTATGCATCTTGTGCACACAAATTTGATAGACCTTGACTCAAGGTCAGTCTGGATATCATCATCTTTTGACTTTTCCCTGAAAGTTATATCCAAGTTTATGTTTTCTCAAAAAATTTACAAGATACATAAATAAAACTTGTTATGAGATTGTATGGGTGTAACATGAATTTTACAGATGCTAATTTAGGTGACATTGTGGTCAAGGTCACTATAGAGAAACATTTTAACACCCAGAAAATCTGCTTTTCACTGAAATTTAGTTTTTGTTTTCTTAGAAACTATATTTGATATATAATGAAACTTATTTTGAGGTTGCATTGAAATAGCATGCATGTTTTAGATGGAAATTTGATGACCTTCAACAAAATTCATTAACAAGAATTAGATTTCAACTTAAAATACCTGCCTAAAAATGCAAATTATGCCAATTTTTTTCAAAATTTTCTTATAAACAGTACTAGATATCTAAATGAAACTTCCAATGAAGTTGCGTGGGTATAACAAATTGAGATGACCTTGATCATGTAGGATCTTATTTTAACTATGAAAATGGTTTTTATTGAAAGTAATGTTATTTTTTTCCCAGAAATTTAAACAGAAACAGAAATTAACTTCAAGCAAATCTCCTACTGAGTAGTAAAGCCAAGATTTAATGTATTGGTAGTTAGGTCATCATATAAAATTCAGAAAGGGAACTGAATAAATAAGATCAAGGCAAATGGCCAACAAGTTCTCTGAAGGACTTTTCTGTTTTATTCAAGAAAAATAACAGCTTCAAATGTGGCAGCCATTTTGACTATGGCTTGAGTCAAGATGACAAAAAACTTTTAAGGAGATCTATCAAAATACAATGTGCTACTGCATCTGCCAATCTGCCCTGGAGTTTCAAAGAAGATTACTAAATCAAATTATAAATGCCAAAGATGATATCTCAATAATGACAGATAACAAACATATGTTAAGTTATTGCAATAGCTCGTATATGTTAGATGATTCTTTTTCAGAGATCTTACATCCTTCTTTAGACATATCTGAATTTTAAATTTAATGATTCTTTGTCAGACTTAGACATATCTGAATGTAAGATTGAATGTATTCTTCTTCAGAGGTCTTACATCCTTCCTTAGATATATCTTCATTTCTGATTTGATGATTCTTTGTCAGAGTTCTAAATCTTAGACATATCTGAATGTAAAATTGGAAAATTTAATGTCAGAGATCTCACGTCCTTTTATTTCAGTTTAAAGCATACCCAGGTCATTTTATTGGCTTTTATCAGTAAGCACTGTAATAGAATATCACATTTATTTCTAGCCCATAACACTGTGTTAATTATGAAGAGATTTGTTACAGGAAACACAATACCAAACAAAAACTGCTTACTATTGCTACCTCATAACAATACAACACAACTTTTACTCCAAAACAACTAAAGAAAACTTATATAAACCTTACCAGTTCAGTATAACAAATGTCTAACAAAAGCCTGTCAGTTATATATTTGAAGGCAAACAATTAAAAATACATGTTATATGAATGATTTCTTGATATATTGAATATCAAAATATAAGTTATAATGACATTGTTAACAAGCCTGTCTTCAGACATATAGAGATAACTTCCCTTTACAGTAAAATACATCTAAACAACAAGTAGAAACATAAAAGCTTTCATCTATTGTACATTTGAAAGATGAGGAATTTCTACAAAATCTTAGTTTCCAGTTAAGGCAAAGAGATAGATAGTCCATATCTAAAGGAAGAACCATTCTAAATCTATGAAAAACAAAGCCAATTCCTCCCATTCAAAGGGAGATAACTTAAAATTTGCCAACACCAATAAAACAAAGCCAGTTTGCATTTTCAATCATTTTTATTATTTGTTTCAAATTTCAACTGTCTTCTATTTCCTATATTTCAATTGTTTTGATGTCACATAAATATTTTAACACATGTTTGTTTGGCATAAACAATGTAGTAATTTTTTTCCTTTAAGCAATTGATACCTTATTTTAATGTAATCAGACATGTAAAGCAGTCATGTAGAAGAAAATAAAAACCAAGGCTCATAGGAGCCTGTCATCCCTCACCTGTAATACAGTTTCCAAAAGTTTACATTAAAACCATTTGAATTACTATGGTTTGAATAGCACAAGCAAGTT
>JAULBM010293670.1:0-15453 GCA_032357055.1 Geukensia granosissima | reverse complement strand
AGAGAATCCGAATGGCCCATGGTCATTGCAATAAACTCGCCAATGTAGGATGCGTGAACCGTAATCGGTTCACGCAATAACATTTTTGTAATATCCTCCTCTGTATATGTGTTTTTTTTTATATTTTGTGTTGCAATGAACAAAGTATGTTTTAGTTCTACAGACAACAATAAATTTGTATCATCTTTCTCCGTTCTTTATGAGAAAGCATCTATGAGTTAGATCTTTTAGTCTTGATATGAGAAGTGCATGTGGCATTGCTGTATTGAGGGTTGAAAATTAAAATTTTATGCTGTTACAAGTTGAAAGAGATCTTTAGTTTAAAATTTCCATTAGATCAGTATCTATTCAGTATTCATCTGATTTATGCTACTTTTTGCATAGAATGTGCTGCAGTATTTCAGTATTGATACTAGCTATAATAGAAGCTAAAAGCTTTGTGAGCGACTTGTGAGGAACATTTGGCATATCTAGCAATAATACACTGCTTGTTAGGACACTTATGTTTATGTAACTTATGTATCCAATACAATAAAGGGAGATTATAATTGTCAACTTTAGAGGAAATTCCCAAGGAAAACAAAACTGACATGTAATTATAAATAATCCCTTTTTTAAAAGAGTTGCGGCTGTGCAAGTTGTATTGCCATGTGTGCTCCAATGTCTAACTCATTAATTGAACAATCAATGTAATATTTTTGGAAACAAAAATGATATTATGATTTAGGTGCATATGACGCTTAGCAAATTTCTAATGCCTGTATACACCATCCTGCTATGTTTCATGAAGCTACCTTGTATTGTTACTGAATTAATATAAACTTGGACATAACCTGCACATGTACTAGGCCAGGATGGGGACTAGGATGCCCTAGGCAATTCCAATAGTCCACCTTTACTTCGAAAAGGCAAATGAAAAGGTCTAGTTGTAAGCACATTTTTATATTTATATTCTACAAATATACATGTATGTAAATTTAAGAATAATTACAGCAGTACTAGTAAACAATTTACCACTAGTCTCAAATCAAATCTACTAAACCTATGAACAGGGATTGAGTTGAAGGTATACCTTTTGCTTTTCTCCTTTCATTGATGATTCAAACTGCTTGACCTTGTCTTTACTCATCTGATCAGTGTTGGCAATGATGTAGTACCTTGGGGAATAATGTGGACTAATACAACTCATTAAACTTAACATTTCTTTTGTATGTCCACCTGCAAAATAATCTTTTATAAATTTATTCATGAAATGGCTTGACTCAAATCTAGAACATAAAGACCTCAGATGTTCTAAAAAATAACTCTTGTAAATTCAGAAATTATTGCATGCATTAATTATTGTGAATTTTCAAATATCGACAATAATACGAGTTTTATTTTTGTGGTTATTTAAGGTGTAACACTTTACAACCAGAAACTTTCAGAATGCAAGTTCCAATTATTGCAATTACAATCCTGAAACATTTCTGAAATAATAAAAACATCACAATAATTTCCGCATTTACAGTAATTAGTTTTAAGATTAGCACTATCAAGATGGTTAACATTTTCATGGCCCATATGCAAGCATAGCATGATACAACTGCAGAAAGTTGAATTGTGAAAGGTGAACAAATGAACCTTTGGATAATGTGGATACAGTATTTTGCTGGAGGCAATAATGTGCTGGACACAGTAATATGACTCAATCAGTGATCATTTTGACCCCAATTAACCTCAAAATAGGTGTATCTTTTGTTGCATAAGGAATGATTTGGAAAACCCCTTTCAAAATCAGATTAAAAATAGAAAATTACCACAACATCCACAACTGAAGTTTGGCCAATAATTATCTTTTATCTTAAGGAGGTTCGGCTGTCTAAATAAAAATCGATAGAATTTTTTTATACTTGGTCAAAAGATAATCTTTAGTGTGCTGTTCAAAAAATAACAATCCAATGTATATGTTACCGGACTCGTTTTCAAGCAACAGCTTGTGCAAAATTCTCCATTTTCTGTTGATCATATAGGGAAAAACTATATTTCTCGATATAGAGTTCATTAAAGGATAGAAGTCTAAAATAAAACAGAAAAAGGCAGCTTTTATCATATATTATCAGAAAACAAAAAGAAAAATTAGGATCACCGATACTGTTTTCTTGGTACACTAATAAATTCTAAAGTTCAATCCTTTATAAAATAAAGTCATTGGAGTTACCTCCCCTGTCAACATTTAATTCCTAAAATTCCTAAAATATTAAAAAGCTCTATTTCTTCTGTAATTGCATAAAAAATGAGTATGTCATTAGATAAAGAATTAAAATATGTTTATTCAGTTTTAATATTAAAAAGCTCTATTTCTTCTGTAATTGCATAAAAAATGGGTATGTCATTAGATAAAGAATTAAAATATGTTTATTCAGTTTTACTATTGCACAAGTATTTTATTCTAAAATTAATATTTGCAATTATAGAAAAAATCAATACCACAAGTTTGCAATCCAAGATGGCGGAAGACACCTGAACCTCCTTAAATATGTTACATGTAAGAGAAAGAAAGTATCCAACATACTACTGAGAGCCCTCATTGAGAGGAATCTAATCCAAAAACACTATCAAAATGGGATGAAAATAACTTATATCTCCTGCAAAATTGCATTTTTTTAAAACTTTTATATAAATATCCATAAATGCTACAAAAACTTGCTTAAGTAAATTTTGTTGTTCATGAGGAATTCTTTGGAAAAAAATCCCATCAAAATTGGATGAAAAATAAAATTTTTCCATTTTATATGAAATTGAATCCCCCCACTCTGACACCTTTTAACTTGAAAACTGTAAAAGATAGAGAAAATTTGTTGACCTACTTCTGAAAGATCTGTACATGTAGACAAATGCAAACTACATGTATAGGCTAAATAGGCTGAGCCTGTATTGGTTATCTGACAAAACGATTTTTCAGCAAATCAGAAACAAGAATCATCCATTGTGGCCATGCTTTTTTGTCAGATCACGGTAAAATGAGAAAAGTTTGTATAGGGCCTTCAAAAGATGTTCCATATCAAATATAATTTAAATTGGCCCAGCAGTTTCAGAGGAGAAGATTTTTTAATGTATCATCCAATCAGAAACAAGAAATTTCTGTGTGGGCCATGTTTTTTGTTTGATCGGGATGAAATGAGGAAACTTTATAAAGGACCTTCCAAAGATGCTCCAAATCAAATATTAATCCAGTTGGCTCAGCATTTTCAGGAGATTTTTAATGTATCAGCCAATCAAAAAAAAAAAAGAAATGTATATGGTGGCCACGTTTTTTTTGTCAGATCTGGAGGAAAAAGGAAACTTTAAAAAGGAACTTCCACAGATGCTCCACATCACACATTAATCCATTTGGCCTAGCGGTTTTAAGGTGGGTTTACACGATCAAAATTTTTGAAGTTTTTCATCAAACTTTCTTCAAACTTTACCTGTGCACCTGTTTCAAACTCAAGTTTGATCATGCAAACACCCCATCAAACATGTTGGACAACTCTTCCAACTCTCAACCATTATTTGATGGAGTTGTCAAACAAGTTGGATGAGTCTGACGAAAAGAGTTTGATCTAAAATGAGGAAATTTTATAAAAACCTAACATTGATCATCCACATCAAATATAAATCCATTTGGCCCAGCAGTTTCAAAGGAGAAGATTCTTAAATATATAAGCCAATCAGAAACAAGAATCTTTTTTTATTGAATCAGGATGAAGCGAGGAAACTTTGTAAAGGACCTTTCATTTATGCTTCCTTTATTTGGCCTAATGGTTTCAGAGAAGAAGGTGAAAACTCACATTGTCTATCGACATCGATGCCCATAACATAATATGACCAAAAAATTTTTTGGGTCATATAATAAAATTACAGATAACAAAATAACACTTTTTGCATTTCAATATAATATTTGGTAATCATCAATGAATTGTATGCACTTATTTTTTTTTGTACTGGAATGTATGTTGGAAACATAAAGTATACATCTTTTCAACATATTCATAAAAGTAAGTGTAAAATTCCCTGATTGTTGTCATTGGCATTCATTACATCATTAACTATATACATGTATATTGTGTAAAGGAAAAAATGATTATATTACAAGGCAAGTACCCATTTTTCAGCTGGATGAAAACATAAATTAATGAAACAGAGCTGAGCAATCAGAGATTGCACATCCACCCCCTCCCTCCCCACATAGTTGTATTCCCCAATAGTCATACTCTGGCATGGTCATAATGATGATTTTTAAAATCTGATATAATTAGGTAATATAATTTTCCATTTTGGGAGGGAGGGGCTGTCCCCAGGGATGACCACTTTATTTGTATTTTCAAGCTGACTAAGAATAAATATGGTTTAGGGGTGAAGATCTAGACAGTTTTATTGATATTAAAATTAAAAGTTTCAAAATAAGGGGGGTGGGCCCACCCCAGGGGGGTCACCATGGAACTAAGTTCAACTTGTTTTTTATAAAACGTTAGAATATATATGGTTTAGGGGGGCTTCTGGACCATTTTCAAATTCAATTTAATGTAAATTATCAGAAAATAAGGGGGTGGGACCAACCCCGAAAATGACTACTGAAATTGTCTTTTTAAGTTGAATTTCTATCCTCTACGGTGTAGAAGGAGTCATTGGAAAATCATTTTGGTGATGAATTTATCCCCTATGGGCAATGCCCCCAGGGTATTTAGGGTCTTGCATGATAACTTTTTTCTGAAGGAATTTTAAGATCAGTATTTACTTTTTACTTTGGAATTACATGAAATTCTGATATCCTAGGGTAACTTGGCAAAGATATTGTAAGTTGTGATATAAGTTTCAAAACCTAACTTCTATAGTTTAAGAGATCTCATCATTTCTTGGATATAGCAAAATTAGTTTTTCGCTTATAATTTGGCCCCAATGGGTAGAATTTGAATTTTTTGGGGTCTATTACCTAGTGGTCAATATACTCTTTCTTGATGCCAAGTTTTAAGTTTCTACATGTATCCTTAACGGTCTCTGAGATTTGCTTGGCCACTACATTTGTACAAAAGTACAGATGGACTGTATTACATGATACCCCACTTTAGCTATCCGGAGGGATAAAAACAGCTGCCAGAACAAATCTCGAACAATGAAATGCTTTGTCAGAATGTCATGTTTAACAGTGTCTGTTTTGTATTTACTTTTTCAAAATGTCCTATTTCAAAACGTCTGCATGTCAAATGATTTTATGTCTAGTATGTATTAAGGGAATTATTTTCTGAAGGAATGTTATGGTCAGTATTTACTTTATATACATTTGAATTGCACGATAACTTTTTTCAAATCAAATCAAATATTCTATTTGGATAAAGCACAGAAGATCATAGCCTAATCCAATCAAAATACATATAATAATACTAGTCGAAGCAGCCACGCTGCATATCTCTGCACTACCCTGGTGTTTGACAGTATAAATAGAAGTTTTTAATTTTTTAAAACTCTGACTCCTGGGGGCAATATCGAAATTCCGAAACCTTTGGCACAGCCTACATCTAAAGTACAACTATGCCAAGTTTCAGTTCCGTACTCCATATAACCTCAGAAGAGTTGCATGAATGATGACAAAGGACTTATGTACCCTAAGGCTACCCATGTATCTCCACCCCTGGGGGCATTATCAAAGTTCCAAAACCTTTGGCACAATCTACATCTCAAATGCAGTTATTGAAGCAAGTTTCAGTTCCATATTCCAAATAACCTAGCAGGAGTTGCATGACAAAGGAAAAATGTACTCTAAGGCTACCTCTATAGCCCAGCCCCTGGAGGTGATATTAAAATTCTGAAAAACCTTTGGCGCAGTCCCCATACATGTACATAGTGTAATCAATATTCCAAATTTCATCCTCCTATGTCTGAAGGTTCCTGAGATTACCCTTGACATCAACGGCATACGTAAGTACGGCAATCAGCAAAACATGATCCCCCGCTATTGCTTGTGCGGGGATAATAAAGCACACATTAATAATTAAACTTTACTTAATAATGACATGATATATTAATACATGTATGAATACATGTAAATATTTGAACTATTTCATCCAGCTGACAATCATGCCACATCTCCTATTTTAATACATGTAGAGTTTGTTTTTCTTAGCTCTAAACCTTGCCTTATAAAGGCACAAATTTCTTTATCATTTGAATACTTGTCAATTAATTAAATTATTATCAGTTATAGTTTTTTTAGTATTTTCAAAATTTTTTCATTTTTCTCTAAAAGGCTTGTATAGAGACAATTTAAAATAAAATATTGCTTGTTTTCTATAATATTTTGGCATGACTGCAAATTTCTCGGATGTTGGTATTTGGGGTCTTGAATACTGCCAAATTAGAATAGCCAGAGGATGTGCACTAATTCTTATTTTGGCAAATAAAGATTGGTTTGTTTTTGGTATAAAAAATTTTAGACAATTTTTCATAAAAAATGTTGCTGAAGTATTGCTATAAAATTATCCAGTATCGTAAGCTTTCATATATTCTAGCTGCTTCAATATTTTTTTCAAAATATTTTTCTAAAGACAATCCAAATAAGAGCTATGAAAGGACTGCAACTGCAATAAATCTTTGGGTTGGTATAGAGTTTGGGCCCAGTATTTATTTTTAGTGGAACAAAGATTTTTGTCCTCAATACATGTTAATGCAGATTCTGTACATATTTAGTAACTTTTATTGAAAGTACAAGCTGATTTCATTGAGAGCATATTTTCCTCTCAATCTCCAATTGAAAACGGCAGCCAAAAAAAAAATAAACAATGATCCGAAATAGAGGTCATAATTATTTGGACTAATCTGATTGTCCATAAGACAGCCATCCACCAAAAGACAGTCGAATCTAAACTTTTTCAGTTCCCATTATGGCCTTCAACAATGAATCAGAGTCCACACCATAATGGAAGCTGTAAAAGGCCCCCAAATACAAAATGTTAAATATTTTGTGGTAAATTTGTGTAAATCCAGGGTATTTGTGTTAAAAGAAGTGCTGAAAAGGGGAATAAACACTGTGCTACTGAGCTGATTTCAAATCTATCCATCCCCACTGTTGTTCTGGCCCAAAGTTGATCTGTCCCCAATTAATCTGACCACAGTTGGTCCGTCCACCAGAAAATATATATAAAATCAATACAAATTTAATATTTACAAAAAGTCACTGAAAACAAATAAAAACAGTTTTAACGTTATCAGATTCTCAACAAACAATGGTTTAACTAATTAATTAATTGCCAGAAATCACAGGTAAAATTACTTGATCAGTAATCATTTTGACCCTTATTACCCACAAAACTGGTGAAAAATATTTTTTTCAATATTGTACAAAAGTGAATCCCCCCCCCCCTTTGACCACTTTTAGATTTAAAATCGTTGGAGTAAGAGAAAATTAGAGACACACTACTAGCTCTCATTGGGAGGAACTAATAAAAAAACATTAAAATTAGAAGAAAAATATTTTTCATCTTCTGCAAAATCACATTTTTTAACCCTTTGACCCCTTTTTTTTTCAAAAACCAGCAAAATAAGGCCTTTACTGCACATTATCTTTTGCGCAATTTAATAGCTAATTATCTGTTGTGTATCAAAATCAACAAGTTCACCACTCAACATATGGTTTTCAAAATATTCCTGGTTTTTGTACCCCAGGATGCATCCGTAACATGAATGTTTTTGTAGGATTTATCTCCCATTCAGGACAGTATCTCAATACAGTGTTAAAATTAACTTTTTTAAATAACTAAGGGCAAGTTACTTAAAAAAATGACTTGCCCCACAAAATTTAACGTGCCCTAAAGTACTGCAGTACTGATTGACCAAATTTTTTCCACTTGCCCGCCAGGAAACCACAACTTGTTTTTTACTTGACCAACAGTATTTTAACTCTCACCAGCAAGCGCTTATTTCTAGCACTGTCAATATAGCTGTAACATGAGAAAACCTTTAAAACAATATTTTTTACAAATTCCATTATATTAACCAAGGGAAAAAAATTAGTCTAGTTCGCATTGAAAAAATAAACAAAAAGATTGGTTTTTGCATCAAAGGTGAAGCTGCCTATTGGCCCAATATACAAAAGGATTAGTGGTACTCCCATAAGATAGCCGTAGTTTAAAATCAAAGGAGATGAGTCTACGTGAATTGGAAAGAGGTCAATCCCTGTGTGTTTTGACACAAGTTAATAGTAGACCTTGATTAATTAAATTATTTTTAAGGACGGATCTACTTGAGAACGGAAATGTCGGGGACAGAATGACGGGGGTTGATCGACTTGTTACAGTTGAGCCGGTCTGTAGTTCCATTATGACTGAAAGTTCTGCAACTTACCTGAACCAATAATTACCATCATCGAAACTTTTGTTGTTCTTTTGTATTTCGAATGGATTAAAAGAATAATAACAGTCAAAATAATCAACAACAAAAATTCTGAAAGCATATTTTTCGTCAGGGCAGTCTATGGGAATGGGGAAGGAAACCAAAACTGTCGCTATAAAATGGCCGACCTATTTTCGGTCTCTCAGGTCCGGGACCACAATTGGCAAGGTCAGTGCTTAACATGATTAAGGACCTTAGGCTACTTTGAAAATAGTGTATTGTTTCCGTTTTTCTTTTCCCTAAATTCTTTTTGAATATGCTTAAGTTTCTCACTTTAAATGTGGAGCAGAAGGGTCAAAGTATTTGATTTTGTGCAGAAGAATTTGCGTCAGTCTGATTAAAACATATAGTAGTCTCAGACTTTGAAAATATGGAAAGATTGTGATTGTGCTTTTTTTTTTAAATTTTTCTGTATATTTTGCTATTTTTTCCCACAGATCTAAAGTCTCGAGAGAATAAAAGTATAGTCGGTTGGGTTACCAAATAAACTTATCGTGTAGGTTCATTGATAAACGATGAAAAATGCGTTACAAAAGGTCGTTTTTCTTGCAATAAGGTGACATGAATTTAAATTTTTTTCTTGTGCTGGTTAGGGTATAAAATGCTTCTGCTTAATCATATAATATCAACTTTTTGCTGATTTGATTTGGTTTCAGTAAGTAGTGGCCTACCTCA
Source organism: Geukensia granosissima (assembly GCA_032357055.1). Taxonomy (NCBI): domain Eukaryota; kingdom Metazoa; phylum Mollusca; class Bivalvia; order Mytilida; family Mytilidae; genus Geukensia; species Geukensia granosissima. Next base: position 6,372 of record JAULBM010293670.1, on the reverse strand, counting down.
GTTTATATGTCCAGTCTGGGAGAACTACTAACCAGTATTAATCAATGTAGAATACCCATGTGGAAAATCAAAAGTGCATAGTACTAAAAGATAAGACAAATTTTAAACAGAGACATATATATACACATATATACGTGTAGTCTGTTGAAACACACTAAAAGATAAAACGAAAACAAAAGAAACAAGAGAATGGAATCCACGAACTCCTTTACAAAACAGGAGTGTGGTCAGGTGCTCCGGAAGGATAAGCATCCCCCGTCCTGCGCGCAACAACCATCGTGAAATTTTGAAACTCTAATCCGGGTTAAAGTTAATCCGAGAAGAGGTCAGCTTATTGTTGTTATACCGGAAACAGGTCCATTACTAGTTGAGATATACACCAATATCATAGAATTTTAGGAGGGACTGCGATTTCAACCTTGATTGGATGTAGTAATTTATGCGACAGCAGCAATGCTCTCTTAAGAAAATCCTTATACCTGGAACAGTCAAGAGAGTATTGAATAAACTGCGAAACATTATTGCGCCAAGAATATGAGAAGTTTACGATAGGAAAGTTGAAGTCATCCCGTTTGTCGTAAATCTTTGAAACGAGTTAATTTCGAGGAATAAATTTTATATAGGTATGAAGCAGATTTTGTTGAGTCTGTGGCCACCTTAATGTTTAGTTCGCTGGGATATATTTGGTCGAGATGTTCACTGAACGTAGGATTATCAAATGACAAAACACCATCGATATAGCGAAAAGTAAAATTATACGATCTAGCCAATTTCTTAAGAGTCCCTGGGTTTATATTATACTCAATAACTTAAGAAACGCACCGATCAAATTTTCAAATTTTTTACCCCATAACTTACAATTAAAAATAAGTTGTCCCAATCAACGCACCTTTTTAAGATGTCTTGAACTTTTTTTTCAACTCATTGCCCCCGGCCGGATCAAAATAAAGACATGAAAATTGGTATTTGCTGCTTCTTCGCAAAGCACGCATCATTTAGAAGTAAGAGCAGACTGGTTGGCCAAGAGTCATAATAATGTGTCTGGGTAAAATGGCACGTCTTTCTGCAAACTTTTGCTAGAACGTTAAAAATCCGACAAAGCGTATAGATCTAGTACTAAGCAGGGTTCATTCATTTTATTAATATGCTCTTGCCATGCATATGCATGAAATATTTGCAGAGCTCTGGACGTCAAGCAACATTTAATCAATCAATCAATCATGGCGTACCGCCTTATTTTTGTTGTTGAGTATATAATCTACCGAAAAGTGAAATTTTGCGTCATTTTTAGGAGTATAGGAAAATTTTTATCCTTCGTCAGATTTTGATTAGATATTTTTCATTTGATTCGTCTCGTGGAGTGCTTTCAGAATTATATCAACGGATTTTCTCTATCTATTGCCATTTTTGAGCTTAAAGGGGTCAAAATGAGGGGAAATCAAATTTCGTATAATATGGACAAATTGTATTTTTTATCTGATTTTGATGGGTTTTTCGAAATCATTCCTTATGAAAAATACAACAAAAGTAACACCAGTTTTGAGGATAATGTGGGTCAAAATGATCACTTATCCAGTCACATTACTGTGTCCAGCACACAATTATGTCAAGTAAAATACTGTGTCCACACTTACCCAAAGACTTATTTGTTCACCTTTCACAGTTTTCTCTTCTGCTGTGTGGAGGTCTTAAAAAGCTTCCTAGTGCTTGAGTTGTGTACTTTTATTTATTTTTCTTTGGTACTGTAATATGTATGTCGGAAAGATACAGTTTCCAGCATTGTTAATACTTATAATTTTAGTCTGATAAAAAATTACTGCAATACGAGTTTCCCGAGCGTACCTGATGAAGGTTAATCCAGAAAAGCGCTTCAGCTAGGCGGAGTGTAATTAAAGCATTTTCAATCGTTGTTTTTCCATTTTGTTTACAATCTGTTTGATAAAAGAAAGAAATGAAAGGCACATTTTTGCAGAACTTGTTTCCTCCCACACGGAAATCTAGTGAACTAAAGGCAACATCTTAACAAGAAATTATGCAGTACGCAAATATATGTGGATTGTGTCTTTCTGGTATATATTCCATATTCTTTCTTTGAAGTATCATGCTGCGCTTGAGAAGAACATCTGTTCATGAATGCTGGCATCCTGATCTTCCTGGAAGCTGGAATCCCAATATTATTGAATGCTGACTTCACAAAATTTCTGTATGCTGGCATCCCAAAATATCGCCGAATGCTTGCATCCCCCTCTGTTTCTGAAAGAGACAAAATACTTTTCAGTTTTTTCTCCAAGTTAGAAAACTTATTTACTAATCAAGAAAAAAATGCAGATGAAAATTCTAAAGACATCTGCAGTGTACTTTTTATATACAGCATGTGATAATTTTAAATTTTAGTTGTGAATCCATTCACAGGAGGGAAAGACATTAAAATTCCAATGCCCTTTCTGTGCCAAACTTTGTCAGAGATTTTCTTTCTAAACAAGAAACATCAACCAGGCAACCAAAAAGTTCTTTAAATAGGTCAAATTTTCTAAAACATAATGTTTTTTGACACTTTACTATCGCTTTATACTATCTTAAACATAAAATGAATATTTGGGGACTGAATATCCATTTTAGGTTTTATATTGCTGATATTTTTTTAAAACTTCACTAAAATGTGAGAGATTTAATTATGTCACACATACTTTACTTTTATTTCAGTAATTATGGTGTCAAACCATTAAATGTTTGCAGAAAAATATGGCAAGTCAAACTGTTACAAAAAGGATGCTAAGAGTGTGTTATGAATAATCTGATTAATTGATTGATTGTTGTTAAACGTCTGGAGTGGTAAATATTTCATATTCAGAAGAAGAACAAGTTATCAAACACTAAATCGTAAAAAGGGCTAGCTGGGGGTTAAGCCGGTGAATTTAATAGCCACTGGATGCCGAGTGGGACTGTTTGGGTAGGGGCGGGAAATTTAGCCCGAGCAACTGGTCATCTACGGAACATTTACGAGCTGTTGCGAAATGATCTTTATCGTGCCGAAAGCATGGCATTTTCCAAATACGTAGCACGACGGTAACGTTCACGTTCGAGACGGGTTGAGAATTTATACATTCTAGCCAACCAACAGACGCTACTTGAGGAGGGGTTCTACCACCCCAGTGGAGAACCCGAACGGCCAATTGCTATTAATAACCAGGCCGCACTCGGCGGTCATTTTACTTAAAACATCTAAAACTGTGAGTTCATTCGGACTGGATACATTGATGAATAAAATATCAGGATGAGAATTACTTAAGAGGTTTCTCTACATTTAGGTCCATAAAATAAATCAATCATCAAGGGATTTGGGAGGCAAAAATGTCAAGTAGGCTATAATTACTTAATTTAATATGAATCAAATTATAATTCATCATCTTTTGATTTGAATAACGTTATATCAAACTTTCACATCATTGACTAAATCCGATTGTTATTGGCTTGGGATGATACAACCACAATAACATTTGAAAGCCCCATTTTTTTCCATAATATGGGTACTATAAATTATATTTTAAAACGATACTTAAACTGACCATTATATTCCAGATGTTTCAGTTGATAGTTAAAGATGGAGGTACCGAGAAGGGAAATGAAAATAAAGAACCAGAATATTTCATATAGTCGAATAGTGCTAATAAACTAAATGGAATTTGAAGATACCAAAAGGGTCAGAAATCGTTAAATCGGAAGACATGCAGACAAGACCATGGCCAACAAAATGAAACGAAAGACAAACATAAATCACACAACACTGCACTGAAAACTAAAGCTGGAGTAACAGGAACCCTGCAAAAATCAGGGTGAGTTCAGGTGCTCCGGAAGGGTAAGCAACTCCTGCTCCACCAGTGGCACCCGTTGTGTTACTCAGTAGTCAAAGCCGGTGTATAGTCACAATCGATGTTAGAGACGCGTCGTTGGTTTAATGGCATTAATTATTGCAAGACATTCCCTTTTAGGGGTATGATTACGTTTTTCTGCATCACTTAGTGTCCTTCCTCCAAAAGCAATTACTCTTTGTCTGTTCTGGTCATCTTTCTGGCTTAAAATGTAACCTATTGCCTTGTCAGAGGCCTGACATATAAGTATGAATTGTCGAGACACATCAGCGGAGACAAGAATGCAATATGTTGACTTTTTCTGTAGTTCGTCAAAAGATGCTTCGCTATATGTCAAGCCTTCATCAAATTGATTAATATTAATTAAAGAAGGATGTAAATACGACCCAGATTTGATATAATATAATATTTTCAAAACTAGGAAAAGATTTTGATTCAAGATTGCGGCGTTATAAAACCATGTGTTCTAGTGATAATTATGGGAATAGGACTATTTACATGGTGTATAATACATACTAGTAGTTAAAACGTATAAATAACAAAGAAGAGGACTTGGATGAACTATGAAAGAACAATGAAATTATGGAGGGTGCATATGTTGAATAAAAGCGGTGCAATTTGAGTAAAATTGTCTTTGCAAAAATCTGAGACCGCCTTCTTCACAGACACGTAGTAAGAATTCTACCTGCAGAAAGGGTCTATTTCTATACCCCGGCAGCCCTCGGGGGAATTTATTTTTTAGGATTATTAAATTGTTTATCACGTCACAGGGTAAGTGGATGATTGAATGCTTACAAGCATGATTAACACTGTTATATTTTAAAATGGTCTAGCATTGTATTTTTTCTCCGCAACATATTTTATGTGGCTATCCAAAGCCAGAAACCTGTAATCAAGATATTATATTGATGTTTTTTCTGTTGCTGGTTGTAACTGTTTAAAGCATAATTGATCAATAAATGGTTGTAATTGTATTCTTTTGGAGGCTTTAAAATTTGCTTTTTATGTGAATCTTTGTCCATTTTAAAGGTCAATTTGTACTTTAATAACACCACAATTTATAATTATTTCCAACGATATACACTGCACTCCGACTCGGCTTTTTTTTTCAGTCAGATTCTACAGGAATATATCTTGATCCCCAAAACAATCCATTGAAGTACAAGTTTTATAGTGATGACTACTTTTTAAAAATTTACAGCTTTTTAAAAGGGGAAGCGAGAGAAAGCTGGATGGTTACACAAAAAGGGACAAGTCGATAAACATGGTAACCTCGAGGACAAAACTATACAAAACTATACACAAAAAAAAATATGAACATAAGTCTTTTAGCAGTCCCCACCTCTTTTGAAGACACCCACCACATGTCCATATTCCAATCCAGTTTAAGAATTCAATTGTATGAGAGAAGGCTATAAGATAAGTTACAATAGGAAACGAAAGAAAACCGGAGGGCCAGACAAAAGGGGACATGTAGACAGACATGGAAATCTCGAGAACATTAACAAGACAATACAAGATTCAAGGATTTCCTTATAAATGAGTTAAAACATTTGCCAAATTCTATCACAAATATAAACAAATAATTTTAAACTTTGGCTGCAGAAAATTGATAAAAGTCGGAATATCATACCCAAACTTTTCAAGTATGGAAATGTGTTGAATAGAGCTCGTAATTTTAGAAACAACATGTCTGTCATTTCTGAGTAACCTCCAGGCAGAGAAAGTGAAACTTTAGATTAGATGTTGCATCGCCGCTCTACAGGAAATGAGGAATCGAATGGGTCAGACAAAATGGGACAACTCGACAAACAAGGCAGTCTCGAGAACATGAACAAGACCGAACATGAGACATAGTGTACTTTTAAAACTAAAATCAAATTTACTATGAAACACTGCGGACACTAAAAAAAAAACCAAAAAAAAAACCTGGATCAAATAAAATTTACATTTCATGACACCATGAACGCCGATACGCCAAATATAAAGATAACAATCAGGGAAGTCTATAAGTTACTGGAAAGATTGTGTGATGTCTTTTGTGATGAAAAAAAATGTAGTCGTAATAAGTTACACTTTGATTTTGATTTTTTTTTAGATTGGTGGCAACTCCGGATATTTGGATTTTGGTTTTAAGTACGGATATATCCGGTGTCATCGTGAAATATTGAAATAAAGAAAAATGTTTAATGTCTCAGTTATATACAAATATAGTGTACATCAATATTACAAAACATGTTTCGAAAGAAGTAGAAATGAATAATAATGAACTTTCAAAAGTTTCCATTGAAAAGAAATCTACTCTTACTGTATCTTTGGACATTCTAGAATCTGAAAATTTGAAAACCGGTATCATATGGAAAGCCAATGTGGAATTTATTCCCTATTTATTGATATCAATAAATCATTTATTGATATCAATAAAAATATATTGATATCAATAAATATTTATTGATATCAATAAATCAGCATTTATTGATATCAATAATTCAAAATGGAATTA
>JAULBM010293659.1:0-15453 GCA_032357055.1 Geukensia granosissima | reverse complement strand
GCCAAATTGATCAATATTTGGTATGGAGCATCTATGGAAGGTCCTTTATAAAGTTTCCTCATTTCATCCCGATCAGATAAAAAACATGGCTACCATGGACGATTCTTGTTTCTGATTAGCTGATACATTTAAAATCTTCTCCTCTGAAACCACTTGGCCAAATGGAATAAAATTTGGTACAGAGCATCTATGGAAGGTCCTTTATAAAGTTTCCTCATTTTGTCCCGGTAGGAAAAATCTTCTCTAAAACCGCTATTTGATTGGTTGATACATTTTAAAGTCTTCTTCTCTGAAATTGCTTGGCCAGATGGATTATTTTTTTAACTGAGACATACCTATATAAAGTTTCCTAATTTTGTCTTGATCTGAAACTAACCATGACCACCACAGATAATTCTTGTTTCTGATTGGCTGAAACTGCTTGGTGAAATTGATTAATGTTTGATGTAGAGCATCTATGGAAGTTTCACCATTTCATCCCAATGGGACAAAAACAAGGCCACCAGACAAGTCTTGTTTCTGATTGACTGATTCATTAAAAAATCTTTTCCTCTGAAACTTCTTTGCCAAATGGCAGGTGAGCGATACAGGCTGAGCCTCTTGAGCCTCTAGTTTTATGTTTAACAGGGAATATAATCCTTTATTGAAAAATAATATAAGGTGTTAATTACATGCCAAAACATTTTTGCCTTTCAACAATGGGTATCCTGTGCACATTATCTCAAATTTCTGATGCCAATTGCACATTTTTGTCTAAATTTAGGATGACCATATTCGCCTTATGCTGTAGATTGAATAAATATGACATTTTTTTTTATTATTGAGAAAAAAACATTTTTCTCCATAAAATTTGGTCCCTCTCTAATATTGTCCCACAATTTTAGAAAATTTGGACACCTAGTTGTGTTTCGACAGTAAAGGTTTTGTTTAATCAATAGATACTGTAAACCACTATGTGTAAGTGTAATGTTTGACATGTTTAATCTGAAATAATTAATGTTCTTTAAAAAGACCACAAAGTGACTGCACATTTTTTTCCTGCCAAATCTATGAAAGTGGTGAAAATTGGTGCCCCACTCTTATCAGAAATACAATGTGAGTTTTCTCCCCATTTTATTCCATACAGAGTCAGGAACATCCAACTATTATGCTAACTTTCTCCTAGAATAAAACTTACCATCACAATGAATGAAAGTAATGCCCAAAGAACAAATAAAAAAGTGTACATGTATTGGTCTGTACTATTTTTAGTAAAGTTCCATAATGAAATATCACAATGTCCACCTTTAAAATATATGTAAAGTAAACCTGATGATTATCCCTAATACATTTAATATTGTAGATATCATCCTAAATTAGACCATTGTGACCACAAAGGGAGGACTATACTTCACCGTGTTTGTGTTATCCAGGAACCACGATATCTAAGGAAGTTATTACATGGTGGATTTGACATAAGTACATCACTGATGGATCAGGAGACAGATGATGGACTTACTCCTGTTATTATTGCCTGTCAGAATGGCAATGCTGAACAACTGAAAGAACTACTAGAAAATGGGGTTTGTTCTTTGAAAAATACATCTGACTCTCCAATATTAACCAATTATTCATACTTGTACATGGAATTACATGCAGTAACTTAATTATACAAGTTTGATATTTTGTACAATTGAGGCCTCTGTATTATATATCTGCAACACTGAACACAAACACCAATGATAAATGGTTACTTTACAACAATAGAAAAAAAAGATTTAAAGTTACCAGCATCTGTACATTTTGTTAAAGTAACTGAATGGTGACTTTAATTTCTGATAGTATGAAAATTTTAGTTTTGTTACATATATATTTTTGATAATATTCGGTTAAGAGCAGTACTATTTTACACATTCACAACTGATTGTTTATTTGAGAAGATTTAGAGCTTTTCACAAAGAGTACATGGTATTCCAACCTTGTTGCTTGTGGAGACCTCCAGATTTGTAAACTCCCTCTATTTTTCTCTTAGTTTTAGTGCCCTCTCTCTGACATTTATCCCATATCTTTTCACCTTGTATTTATTTTATAGAGATCAGTTTGAAAGTCAAACTAAAATGAAACAACCAGGAAAAAGTGATATTGCAAGAATTTGCATTTGAAATGAATTTTTGAGACCTGTCAAAACTCAAAAATTTTCCTCTTATATTATTATTATTTTGTTAGTTTTGCTAATGTTTCACTACAAATGTTTTTTTATTTAAGGCATCAGTTAAAACAACAGACAACACAGGCAAAACAGCCTTACATTACTGTGCTGATAACTTAGAAACACAATGTGCTGAGATGTTACTGATGAGAGATGAGTCCCTGGTTCATGTCCAGGATGAACAAGGGTTCACTCCCCTTCATATGGCTGTTATAGGTGGCAATGTACCATTACTAAAGTTATTGGTCAGAAAGGGAGCAGATGTTAATATTCTAGATGCAGACGGCCATACACCTTCACACTGGGCCACTGGTAGGTAAACTAACATTAGGTTGTTTGGCTGTTGAATTAAATCCCATAACCATAGGAAAATAACAGGCATGATTTTCTCCATTTTAAAGACAATTTCTGCTTTTACCATATTTTTCTTGAATTGATTTTGAACTAAAGTTAGTTCCTTTAACCCATTTGAAGTTTTGTGTTTGTCTGCAAAATCATGTCTAAGGTAATGTATTCATTAATGAAAAAAGAGAAACCCAGCATGTTGTTCATCACAGTTAAGACATGTCATGTCTTTGGTAATTGCAGTTTTTAAATTGTCGGCATTTATCAATTTTTAGAATTTTAAGATATAAAAAAGTGAGTGAGTTTGAGTTTCAAATTTAGAAATATTTTTATAACAATTTTTTTCTTGGTGACAAGTTGCAGAAGGTGAGACATGGGTATTACTAGTACTTAATCAGCTATGTAATCTTTTTTGAAAGCTTTATATCTCTAAAACTAAAACTAAAAGAACCAAATTTGGTGAATAGGTAATTCATGATATGAACTATACATCATTTGACCTAGACCTCATTTTCATAGTATGTTGACTTTGTAGACATTTGAAAAGTCAGTATCTCAACAACTGTTATACCTAGACACACCATAATTGGCCAATAGGTGTAGGTAGATCTTGATGGGTACATAGTTACCCTGTCCTTGATCTCACTGTGTCTACTTCCTGTTTGCTGATACATTGATTGAATTCGTGTGATGTAATATTTTTGTCAAAGATTTCTTGGGTTGTATGTTTTTAACTGATTTGATATTTGGTCTGAAGCATTATCAGGATAAGTTGTACTGAGTCTCCACCATATGTCTACTTCCTGTTGTTTGCTGCAGTGGGAGCATCCATGTCACATCGCCACATTTGACATTCTCAGTAACTATTTGTTGATAGATAATTCAATGACATTTAATGTGCTGATTTATTTTAGGTGTACCTGATAGACTATCATATGTCATGTAACTGTGACCTTATTTTCAAAGTTGACCTACTATAGTCATGTTTTTGTGCTTTAGTCTGTTTCTCAGTAGATGTCCTTAATTTTTTTTTGTCATCCTGATTCAACACTTACCTTGTGAAAACAATTCAGGCGAGACATGTTCTTGTTATTAGGTCTTCATTAAATATTACATAATTTCACAATATAGACATAACATAAACTGATTGTTCAATCAAACGTCTAGACTCCTTGAATAGTGAAACCCAGTAGTTCCTCATAAAACTGCTCCCATTCACATATCCTGACCCCATTCTTGATTTCTATTATTGTTTGGAGAAAGTTTCAATAATTGCATGTACATTGATGATCAGTTTTAGAAAAATTTAACATTTTTTAAACATTGCATGAATTTTAAAAATAATACTTGATACTAATCATTGCTAAAGCCAAGAAATAATATATGTCTGTTTTTGGTTAAATTATGATCAGAAAAGGGTTGATAGGTAGGCAATATCATTTTAAAACCATTGTATGAAGACTTAACAGGAGCAAAATATGGATTTAATGATGATTGTACCAAAAAGGGAATAAACTTGATTTGGGTAGGCATTTTTGGCTGATTAATTTAGGTAGGTCAAGTAACTAAAACAGACATATATATTTTTTGTCCTAATTTACACAAATATGATTTCACAGAAATTGTACTTTATTCACTTTGCATGTTGTCACCTGCAGTAACTAATGAATTATTTTATAAAGGTAATCATTTAGAGGGAGTAAAAGGTAAGACAGGTATTTACAGGTGTACCACTTTCTCCTTTCTGCACCATATTGTAATGTCTGCAGTTATTCTAAGTCATCATTGTTAATAAAGAAGTTTCTAACAAAAATCAATATTTTATGTAGAGTTTATTGGTTTCCTTTATGATTTTCTTAATTGTATACGTAGTTTCTTAGAAACTTAAAAAAAGTCAATTGTTGGAGGAAAGGTTTGCAGCCATTACAATATATATTATTTTATGGAATCTTTATAATACATGTGCAGTTAGCGGACCAAAGTATTCATTCAAAGAATTGTAAAAATCTCGCTATATATGTATTTTTAAAATCGTAATTTTATGCTTGTCCACTTCCTGTACAGTGCCTCATCTACAGCTTATTATTTCTATGTATTATTGAGGACCAGGTTTTTTGTCTTCGCTTCTCTAGTGAAAGGGTTTCTTACAGGGATAATATCATAAAACAAAAACAAATTTTTAGATAGGTATTTAACTTCTTCAGAGTGTTGCAATGTGACCCAATATTGTTAGTTCATTAGCATTCAAACACAGAAAAAATACAGGAAACAATGAAATTAAGTCACAATGATAACTGTAAAAGCAAATTGGGTTTTTTTCTGTCTTAGTTTTGTAATGTGTGACATTGTTTGATATCATTATCAGTAGATTTTTCAGTTTCTGTTAAATATAATCAAATAAAACATAAAATAGAAGTCAGGTCATTGGTGGTAGGTAAACACCTTGTAATGGTATTATGCTGACAGCTGTTTTTGTATAATCTCTATACATGACTGTGTTCCATTATTTTAGATCACTATATCTATGAGCTTTATATTGGTAGATAATTTGATATATCTGCTGTTTCCTATGCACATGCTTATTGGTTACTTTTGTTTCAAAACATATAGAGTTTTGCAGAATAATTTATGCACATCCACATATTTCATATAGAAATGGTGACTTAAGGTCATCAAAGGTTTAATTATTTCATTAAACCATTGTCATTTATTTTGTAATGTAGACTTCTTTAACATGATAGTTTAACAATATGTGAAATGGAATAAGTTTATTTCCTGTTAAGCTCACCTAACCCAATGGGTCATGTAATCTTTTGCCATCTCTGTCATCCATCGTCAGTCTGTCCTTTATTACCGTACATACAAATCTTCTCTTCTAAAACCATTGGGCGAATTGAGACCAAATTTTGGTGGGTTGGTACTTGGTTGGTTCTCTATCAAAATTGTGTTTAGCATTCCTAACTGCCGACAAAAATGATGCCCATAACTAAAAATATAACAAAAGCCTTGATGTTATATTTGAAAAAAATTCTTGCATGAAACTAAGAGGGTAATTTCAACCTAACTTTGGTCGAAATGTCCTTTTACCAAACTTTTGTAGGGTTTCACCACCAGCCAACCAATATTGCCAACACAGCTGAACTTATTTGAACAAAAAACTATAAGAAACATAGGAAGTTTGGGAAACTCAATAATCTTCGTGTCCAAAACTACTGATAAAATGGGAACAAAATTGTCCGCTACCAAAGTTGTGTCAGGCATCCCCAGCTGACAAGCTATATATAATAAACTGCCACAGCTGAACTGGTATATGCTTACTTGGGAAATTCACTTTACAATCTTATTATCTGAAATGTCCTATTTAACTTAACTTTGGTAGATAAGACCTTAGATCGTCCTCTTCCAAAATTGTGTCTCGCATCTGTACCTGCCTATCAAGTTGAACTTCAGAATCTTCTTGTGTGAAACTAATGTGCCAATTTTTCTTTGCCAAAATCATGTCAAGCATTCCTAACTGGCAAGGACTAATGTGGGAGTCACTGTCAGGTGAGTGTTACAGGCTCCTGGGAGCCACCAGTTGTTGAAAAATATCTGTGGTATTCAGTAAAGAGAAATAGTCAACATCTGTTATCCACAATTTACTTAACATCCATTGTTAAATCAAAGATTATAAGGGCTATAGAATCAGCAATTTGCCCTGTAGGTTTAAAATAGTAAACAATATGCCTTTGTTAGAGAAAGTCTTTTTTTTTAAATTTTGTAGTCTAAAAACATTTCAACTCCAAGCCCAGAGGTGTAAGTAAAAAGCATATTAAAATTTACAGGGTATTATGATTGTACTTATGTCATAAAATTCTATATTAGTTAACTGTATAAATCGCCAGGTATTTTATTACATAGTTTTATGCACTTCATTTGTTTTAAACAGACCTATTTGATGAAGAATGTTGGCTCTATGTAAGTTTATCCTCTGAGGACAGTTCAACATTCTGCCAATAAAATATATAGATCACTGCCCTAAATTCAAAATATTGTTCATATTAAAGTCTGATCTGTTAATCTTTAAGGAAAAAGTTTTTCTTGATCAGATAGGTTGGATGAAATAAAACATGTAGCTGTTACTTTTTGGTTGTGAATTTATACAACGGTTTATGAATATTAGATATTAGCTTAAACATCAGCTACAGATAATATAGAATTTATTGTAAAATTTTAATTGGGATGTTGCTGGCATGGTAATTTGTTATATATATGCAAATGACTCTGAAAGACAAAAGGAAAATCATTAAATTGTTGCTTAATAAAATCACTACATCTCATACTCCGGAGGAATTTTCAGTTCCTTCACTGTTATCTACTCCAACACTGGTTGACAAACTGGGTACAACATGATTTACCTCATATCAAGATGGACAAAGTCATTTCCTGATTTGAACATTTAAAATGTCTTGAACAGCATTGATGATAATTATAATTCTTATTGATGGGAAACAAAAAATGTTGTAAATACATGTATGACAGTCTGTACATATTCAAAGGTTATCTATTCACCTTTTGAGCTTTGCTTGCTATAACTCCCGTTTATGTTGATTTTAACTTAATCATTGTTAAGAAATTTCTTTCTGTTATAAAAATTATTATCTCCCATTGGCAAACTTGTTTGATTTTTGGAAATATGAAGAAATAAAGGTTGCTGGTGTTTCCATAAGAAGTAAAAAACAAAAATATAATTTCTGAAAAAAATTCCTTAAGATATATTAAAATGTAAAACCTTCCATAAGTGTGGTACTCTAGGATTGTAAGAATATGAATAGATGTTTTAAAAAATTCCAATTCCCCAGATGAAATGATGACAAATCAGTAATTGAGATTGTTGAAATATTTTATAAGATCTGTTAAGTAGGACCTTAAAAGGGTTGTTGTAGTGGTTTTGTTATGTAATTTACTACTAATCTATAAAGCTGTGGTTTACCTGCATCTTGGTAACACAGGTTTTTATAATACAATTAAGTATTGTTATGTAGTAAAGTGAATATTAAAAAGTTCATGCACACATGGATTTGAAACTTTAAAGGCGGTGTATAGAACAGTGTCTGTATTGTATTGTCAATGTAAAGTATATTAACCAGATATAAAGACTTTGTTTGATCTAGTTTGTTTTAATTATGACATGTTTGACAGTGTGACCACTTACATTTTGTAAATTGATTTATACAAGGCAGGATTTAGGTGTGAAATCCTTTAATCTTTCAAATGATTAAAAATAACATATCAATATGAGATTCCATTTATTAGATTTAGTTACTAATATTAACTGTCTGGGATCATTTTAGGTATGGAAGAAGAATTAAATCTTTGGATGAAAAAAATTTTGATCCTTTTTCTAAGAGTTAGTCATTTGAGCAAATATGACATATACCATGGTCTATTGATGTGAAAAATAAAATATGACACCTGTGCCTAATAACACAGATTTAGAAATTTTGCTGATCTTTGAACAAAAAAGCAAGTTTTTTCAAGACTTTGATGGAAATATTACCCCTTGTTGCTTTCTGAGGCCAGTAATGACTTTTTAAAGATTTTTTAATTCCCTTACTCAATCAAACCCCATATAAGGTTTTTTTGTTTTCTGACTTCAAGAGAAATCTATTTCTTTAGCAGTACAAGATTTTCTCAGCTTTTACTTCTGGCATGTTAGATTTCTATATATGTTCATTTATAACATAATACTATTAGTTCCTTATCCAAAGTCAAGTTGAAATAGCTGCATATTTGTTTAACTTAAAATATTTACTCTTTTTCAGTGTGTACACATTTAGAGATATTAGATGTCCTAATAGAACATAATGCAGAATTATCTAAATGTGACAGCCACAATGCTTATCCTATACATTATGCTGCCCAGATGAATGGACGGGATAATGGACATACTGACCCCAAAATTGGTGAAAAAGTTCTGAAGAAGTTATTAGACAGTGGTATTCCATGTGATGTATTGGATAAAGACAGAAGACAGCCATTATTGTGGGCTGCTAGTGCAGGTTATTAGGAATTCTATTGAATGCAGTTTACCCTCTTTCACTTTTTTATTGGAAACCATTGGCAACTCTTTATAGAAATTATTTTTTTTTATCACGTAAGATGTGTTTATTTTTTTTAATGTTTTTTCATTATCAACTTTGGTCCTTCCATCAAACCATCCCATGACAGGTTTTCCTACCAATTATATTACAATTAAGTTTTAGCATATTATTAAGGTGTAATACTTTGTCGTGATTTGCATCCTTTGGATTCAACTTGAAAGTTCAAAAATAAGAGGGGGAGTTTTAAGATCACTGCTTACATTTAAATGTTTAAATTGCTGCAACTTAGGTACATTGCATTCTTCATGAAATTGAGTTGCTATTATTTATTAATTCTCCATAAACAAAGTTAAGGGGATATGTAGGAATTAACATGTCTGTCTGTCTGTTAGTCTGTCCACATACCTTGTAAGCACATTCTCCTATACTGTTCAAAGTATTTCAATGAAACTTGACATGAACATTAGACACAATGTGTGGATGTGCATATAGGACATTGTAAAAGGAAATTCATCTCAGTTTATTCAAAGGGCAGATTATTAATGGAGGAGTTTGGTATCTTTTGATGTTTTGCTCATAGTAAGCCTTCTTTTGGCTTACCTGTACCCTAGTATTGCTATCACTTTTCATCTGTTGTCATCCATAAACTTTTCTAACTTTCATCACCACTTCTAATTCTTTGCCAATTATTATCAACCTGAACAGAAATATTGACTAGATGGTCGCCTACAAGAATCTCATCATAAATTCAGCATGGCCAACAGGAACAGATGATTCATTATACCCCCACAAACAAATGTTTTCATCTAAGCTCGTTCCAACGGAATATAATCCACGGGTGGAGTGGGTGTACCTTTTGAATTTTTCTTACAGTATGTTCTGATTTGGCAATATTTAAAAATCATCTTGTACTAAACTGCTCAACATAGTGAACTGTAATGCAGTATAAACAATAATTGGTTGGTAGTCACCAAATTTTTATTGGAAATTCAATATGACTGTCATCAGTCATTAAATTTAACGAAGGGCAACTATATGAATTTTGGTCAAAGGTCTTTTTTGGAAAATGTTTTGCAAATTGAATTTTTTTCATTATAGAAATTGTAGATGGACCTCTTCAAAAGCAATAATTTTGTGCAGATTAGAAACTTAACAAAGCTGAGATGACTTATTTTAACATAGGAGCTTAGGGAAACTATAGTCAAAGGTTTTTTTTTAGAAACCTATTTTATTGTAGTAATATTTCTTGGAGGTCATCTAACAAAATTTTTGTGCAGGTGAGAAATTATAATGGCTACCATGACTTAACTTGAAAGCAAAAGAACCTTATCGAAAGTTTTGAAAATTATCTTCTTTTCATAAAAAATTTATGCATCACCTGCTCCTAGCAGGGTGACATAGGGATAACTCTTGTTGCCTTGTGTCCGCGTCATCGTACGTCGGCGGTGGCATCACACTTTCTAATCCACTACTACTCTTAAAACACTTAACCAATTTTAACCAAACTTTCAGACATTCTTTATTATGAGGTGTAGTATTGCACCTTCTAGTTTTTGTGTCGCCTGCTTCTAGCAGGATGACATGTGTTGGGGTCACACTTTCTAATCCACTACTATAAATCTTAAACCATTAAACCAATTTTAACCAAACTTTCACACATTCTTTATTATGAGGTGTAGTGTTGCACCTTTTGACTTGCAGTATGCTGAAAAAGGGGGGGGGGGGCAACAATTTCTAATCCTTAACTGCTTCTTAGACATTCAACACAAATTAAACAAATTTTAACAGAATCCTTATCAACAGAGGTTGTATTGCACCTCCTTTTTTATTTTTCCAGAAAATCAATATTTTAAATGTTGCTCTAATTTTGACTTATAAAATGCAGTGAATAAAGAGAGGGTACCATCTCTAATCTGCTTTTCCTCCTTAACCACTCAATAGAAATTAAATTTTCTCAGATTCTTTATCAATGAATGTAGTAGTGCACCTCCTATTTTATTGTCCCAGGAATTCAGTGCAGTAAATTCTTTGTGCAAATTTGAATTGCAGTATGCTGAAAAGGGAGGGGGTAACAATTTCTAATCCGCTACTCCTTAACCATTCAACAAACAAAGATGAACCAAATTTTTGACAGATCTTTATCAATATAGATAGTATTGCACTTCCTATTTTAATTTTCTATAAAATCAATATCTTAGCTGCACTTTTGACTTTTAAAATGCAGTTAGAAAAAGACGAGTACCACTTATAATCTGTTACTCCTCCAAAACCATTTATTACATAAAATTTAACAAATTTTCAGATACTTTTTATCAATGATGTATTATTGCACCTACTATTTTATATTCCTAAGAATTCAATGCTGTAAATTCTTACTGCAATTTTGACTTGCTGAAAAGAGAGGGGTAATCATTTCTAATCTGCTTCTTAACCTTCTTGACCATTCAGCAGAAATTTACCAAACTTAATGCCTTCAATGCTTGCCTTCCTATGCAAATGGAAAGCAGACGACACATGTCTTCCAGGGAAAACTCAATACTCAGTTTTTATTTCTTTCAGGCAAAGTATCCAGGCTTCAGTTTCATTGAACATCTGAAATTTAGAATTCCCTCTAATCCTTGAGTATTTCCACAAACTTTTAAAAATGCACACAACTATTTCACAAAAAGATTGTAAGTGTTACAAGTGAATGTAACTTACATTATGCAAGACTTACATGTAGTCCTGAGTCTTATGACGTTTTGTGGTATGTTAGCCTGGCATTGGATTGGACAGTTTTTAGAGTTGGGAGAAAGTTGTGGAGACCCACAAACTATGATGTTTTATGAAACTGGAGCCTACATTAATAATTACATTCTGTAAAATTTTGAACAGAGAATAAGTGCAGTTAAGCAGAAGAAAATAAAGAAATAAGAATTTGACATGAAGGAAAAAAATGTTAATTTTTACAGACTTTATTGATTGTAATGTAACATGAATACAAATGAAACAGTTTTCATGTACCGGGTAACTATTGACAATATTACACAAAGTAAAACTTGTATCCAAGTCTCTGTTGACAGAAATTAACTTTCAGTGTGGACAATAGAATAGTTGATATTATATATTTTCATAGAAATTGATGAAATATGACTGGTTTAGTTTAATCAGTTTTAGAATTATTAGCTGACCATGATTTTGAAGCAATAACTTTCATGTGGAAGTATAGATTTCCTTTTATAATTGTAATGATGACTTTTAATGTTAAACCAAATATTCTCCTTAAACAGAGTTTATAGTTCTGACATTCTACAATCCGCAAAAGCTTTTTGTAATGAATAATTTGTTTTTAAAAATATTATGTCTGAAGAAATTTGTATTCAAATAATGTAACTAGGTAAATTATATTTTAAAAGATGCCATGTCATGTGTTTGTTTTCTTTCAGGAAACTCAGAGTCCTGTAAATTACTGGTGACTGCTGGTGCTGATGTTAATTCTGTAGATAAAGATGGTCTGACTGGTAAGAAGAGTGATTTAATGGTCTCTATACACACAAGCATCGACACACACACACACATATACCTGTAAACCTTCATCAGATTTCCCAATGGGAGATTTTACCGTTTGAATAGTAAAGTTGTGAAATGTTGTTTGAGTATTTTTTAATGAGAATAAATTCATATAAGGCCTCTTTATTTTATTTATTAAAAGTGCTCTAATAAAACGACAGACTGTTTGGCTAACTTAAGACCTTTATCACTGGAATTAATGATAACTGTTTATTTTGGTTTTTATTATCACAGAGTTTCATTATTGAAAGCTCAGATCGCCTATCAATTTTAGCATTGAAAAAGTACTCTAAGGTTACACTACACTAAATCTAAAAATAGCATAGTGCCGTAGTCAAAAGCTAGTAGTAAATAAACAGCAAGGGCTGACTTTAACTTTCAATTAAACTGCTGTAAACAGTCTCACTGCATCAGTTTTAGAATGTGAAATAAAGAAATGTGTAAGAAGGAAAATAATTCCAAATTTATTGAAATTGGTGACATAATTTGTTTTCTACAAAAATCCAAAGACAGGCTAATATTTTGTAAAATTTGACCTTTTAAACATGCTTGAACTGACGGTTTAAGAGGTCAATCAGTTGAAAATTTCTTAAATGACATTAAACCTTCCATGAGGTTTTAATATGTTATGCCTGGGTCATGGGACTTTCAGAAAAAATAAGTGTCACTGAAACTGAGCTTCAGGTAAAAATTTTATTAGCAAAAATATTATAATGGCCGTCTATGGGATTTGATTTACTCTAGTTTAGCTTGTAGGCGAATATGCTTTTTGTAATGATTAGTTCAATGTTTATAATCTTTGGTATTTTAATAGCCGGACTGAAATATAGATTGACTAAAAATTCTGAATAATGAATTTGTGAAACATTCACCAGTTTCTTGCCAAATTGCCGCTTATACGTGGACTTTGGAAATTTATAAAAAGGTTCAAATGTTAGCAGGAAACGTGATTTTAGTGTGGCAGAGATATGTTTAGATTGTCAGGGACCCATGTATCGAAAAAAAAACAACTTTTGTCAAGATTTTGATCATAAAAACGGCATTTTTATTGTGGGTTCAAATGAAATTAACTTAGTTCATATATCCAAAGTTGTAATCGATTATAACCTTTCGATTACATAATCTTCAAACACACTTTACAAATTATGTGTTATCTTTACATACAAGCGAACAAAATAATGGTTTTCGGTTGGTAAGGGTCATTGCCTTAATAAGGGTTGGCCTGAAAAAGACCCTGTTATACCCCCTTTGGACACATTTTGACAAGTATAACAGATTGAAAATAAAACACAAGACATTGAGCAAACCAATCATGATAAAATATTACGGTACCCAGGGGTAGACATCCAAATCGTTAAATAGATGCTTTTTCAGACTTGGCTGATAGACTAACGGTCACTTGATGGGTGGCTGTCTCATGGACAATCATGCCACATCTCCTATTTTTATAATACTCATATTAACTCATTTGGCTCATTTATACTTCATCACTTCATCATTTATACAACTCAAAATTTTTTGCACTATACCAACCTGTTTTCCTGCGCAAAGTTACGGTCACGAACCATGGTTATTTTTTTTCAAGAAAATGTTCTTTTATTATTACAAAATAGTTTATCACAACAAACCTGTAGGTTCTGAATTTTTATTTTCAATATGCTTTGTGCATGGATATTTATTTTCACCTTTTGCAAGGAGTGAATATCTATTTCCAAAATTATCCTGCACTCCACCCCTGGAAATTAAATGGTTGTCCCCTTTCTTAGTTTTTTTGACAGCAATATGACCCTCTCTACAATTTGTTTTTTATACTAAAATAATTGTAGTTCGCCTCCGTCAATCCATATAGTTCACACGCGTATATCTTCACAAATTATTGCCCAAATCGGTAGTAAAATTCCTATACATCACCTGTAAATTAAGATATCATATTAATACCTTACTTCTTAAGCTGTTAGATGTCCGTCTAAACAGGTAAATACACGCTGGCAAATCTTAAAGGTGTACTCGATTGGTTATCTGTCAATTTATCAAGTGGACCTCTTATCACACGTGGGCACTCTCCATCTATCATTATGGGTAAGTAAACAAAAAGGTCTCTCGTGCTACATAGATTATGTTAAAAATATCTTCTTGTTTGTCATGTTTTTCATAGTGTTGGTTAAAATCATATAAAGGAGATGTTTAGTTTCCACCTTAAGGTTCCACTAAAGTCGAAATATAGGACACCAACTGGTCCATAGAAAATAGATAATATCTTATAATTTTCAATAAATTATTGCTATTAACTAAAGTTAAAAGCTGCCATTTCTGATACGTATATAATTCTGGTTTTGTCTCAAATAATTTAGAAATGAAATTATTTATACAGTTTGTCGTAATGAGATAAAAAATCTAGTTCAATGAAAATATTGCTTTATTTTAAAATAATTGGATGAATTTTTAGTTTAACATCATATGAAGGACAAGCTAGCAATTATTTTTAAAAACCTATCCATAAACAGAAGAAATAGGTCAAGTCATGATTTGCTTTGGTGATATTCGAGCGCACCTTAAAAAACACCAAAATATTGAAATTTTCCATTATTAAGTGATTTTAATACAAATCATATCTAGCTCGTCATGCAGTCAAATTATTAAGGTATAATAATTTCATTAAGCATAATGCTTTTTAAAACTTCATGGATTTTATAGAAAATTCCCTTATTACCATACGAGTAAAAGTGTTAAATAACTTCATTTCAAATTTTAGTCTGCAGACAAGAAAAAATTATTATGTAAAAGTAATACAATTTTTTTTTACTCAGTTTCTCGTTTTAATTCTCTTTAATAATGAAAAAATTGGTAATTGTGTATAGGCCTGTCTTTGTCCAAGATTTTGACATTAGTGGAATCTTTAGTGTTAGCCGGGTCTGTTCGACTGTTCATTTTCTAGCTTGACTTGTTGATCCAATAGCTGTTCAAAACATGAACATCTATCGTTGTTGTCACTGTCTTTAAAAAAGAAATTACGTGGTTTCATTTTAATACTTCAATTTCAGTTAAAATCTGGGAAAAAGACGGGCCTATAAAATTTTTTAATGTTATTATTAATATTAAGGTTTTACTAAAGTCAAAATTTCGAACAAGACAGGCTTATGTAAAATTTGTCCATGTTTTCATAATTATATAAAGACAGTTTAGATCTGAAACAGAGTTAAACATGTTATTATTATGAGAGTGATAACTCTCATTTTGCTGTCGCAATTTCTGTGGGTGAATTTGACCCTCTAACTTCTATTTCTGTCT
>JAULBM010293648.1:0-15455 GCA_032357055.1 Geukensia granosissima | reverse complement strand
AACATGGACCCCACCAAAAAACTGGGGGTAGACTCAGGTGCTCCGGAAGAGTAAGCAGTCTCTGCTTCCTGCAGGACCCCCGCCATGTAGCTCATGTCAAATCAGGTTAGAGGAAGGACATCAAGAGAACAGGTCTTAAACATCTTTCTGAGCACTCAGTCCCCTTCTTATTGTGGGATAATGGTACCTTATCGACCTGAAAAACAAAACCTATAATCCAACTGTATCAGATTAAACTTAGAAGTCGATACATAGTACGCTGTCATTTACAAATACAACAAGAGACATCATGATGCACCTACCTTTAAAAAAGCACTCACTGTTTCCGACAGCTAGTTAAAAATCTAAACACAATTGATTATGTACTTTGTTCTCGTAAGATAAGACATCAATCAAATCACTTTCTGTTGGATTTGGAGTAAATTGTCATTTATAGCAAAAGAATTGATCCTATGAGTAAAACGATCTAGGGAAGCGATTGAAAAGTTGAATATCCTAGAGTGACACCACCTCTTGAATCGGCTTCCCCCGTACCAGGAATCGTCGTCATATGGGAAGTCGTAATTGCAATTGAAAAAAAGCAGCAATAAATACATATGTAAAATTGAAATGTTTATATATCTGTTTTTATGTGGAATTTTAGCCTTTATCTCGCAAACGTGCAAGCCGCAAAGTATTCTACAGCAAATATTCTACACTGAACATATTTTCATATGTGCGTTTTTCTGCGGTGACTAACCATATACACATGTATAAATAGACTAGGCATTCATGAGAGTAAATCTTTTAACAATTTGATTAGGTGCGCAAATCAAAAAAGCTAAGAAGCAGCCAAATAGGAACTGTAAGTACTTTCCGTCATAAATCGTGAACGACATACTGATTGCCTAATACCTGTGCAAGCTGTGCCTAAGAATCGTTGCACAGACGATGAGTTAGTCAAAGAGATTTTAATCCTATTTTACGGATGTCTTGATTAAGTTTTCTCGATATACAAAACAAACCTTTTGTTGGGTCTGCGATTTTCATTGTACTCTTGGTTTTAGTTTTTATGTAAACAAGCTGTCTGGTGAAGCTTAATCCAGAAAAGCGCTTTACACATAGTTAAATTTTGGCTTATTTTTTTAAACGTATTTTAAAATTGGATTGTGTCTTTCTAGCAAACATTCCATATTCTTTCTTTTAAAATACGATGTGTCATGATCCGTCTTGTTCATGTAACCTAAATTGTCATGACTTTCGACTTCTCTTTACCATCGGTTTTCTTCGTTTCCTGTACAATCCTGTACAAGACATTTGTCGACTGATTTTAATTTTTTTTTAAGCTTAGATATTTGATATTCATATAGGCTAAAATACTTTCGATGTTGTAAGGTAAAATCAAATAATTGTAAGAAGTGGAATTTTACATATTTAGAACCACAGCATCAAAGAAATGAAATTGCATATCTCAAAGTGAGGTGTAGGAAAAAAGTCATTCTTTTTTTATTAAGCGTAAAATATCACTTATATCTAAAAAAAAACAAGTTAATACACTTTACATGAGTATTTGCAACATAGGGCAAGGCTTAAGATTCATACAGTTAGGAGTACACAGCTACTTTGATATAATTTCTCTCTGTTAAGGATTGACACGATTCTAATATTGAAAAACTTCATTTACGAATACAATATGAAGTGAAGATTTATTATTTCCGAAGCAGCGAGAGAAAATCGAATGCTTACCATCAGGGGACAAATCAATGGATGCAACAAATATGAGAACAACGCCAAGGTGTTCCAGACGGGTGAGCAACTCTTGCTCCACTTGAGGCACCCGACGTGTTACTCGATAGTCAAAGCAGATAGTAAGGCACCGAACATTAGATTTTCTGGAGAGGCAAGTGATTTGCATGTGGGCCAGAAAATTATTATTTTTTTCATATATAGAATATGTAAGAAAATTTCTTTAGATTTTTTTCCAATGGCCAGACGGTGGGCCTGAATATTTTTTTCACTCCAGATGAAGACCTGATTATTTTTTTGACAAAAAATCCCAGCCCTATTCCCAAGAACATCAATAGCTTCGTGCCTTAGTCACAACCAGTAACAAAATGAATATTGAAAACTAATCCAACATTTTGCCAGATTATTGTGACACGAGCTTATGCGATAAATTGTCTTTTCAGCTGAATTTTTTTCGTGTGTTTTCATTTCTGTTTTGTCACACTACTGGCCTTGGTAAGCGGGAGGCTTAAGCGCCTACAAACTCCGTCCCATTCTTAATGTGCTTGTCCCAAGCCAGGAATCTGTGGTCAAGTGGTTGCGATGTTTATTTAGTTATTCGTTCGCCATTTTTTCAATATATTAGATCGATTGTCGTTTTATGTAAAGTTTCACATTTTGCATTTTGGGGGACTTTTGTCGATGGCTATCTCATAGACAATCATGCCACATCTTCCATTTTGCTTATAATTTTGTTCATTATCTATTTAGCTAGTTTCCCAGTGTGATTTTCTCATCGCATTAATATGAACCGACAAAAACTAGTTATTATATATTTTTTTCTTTGCGGCGTACTTAAAATATACCCATTTGAGTTTTAATTGAAAATGTGTTGTAAGAATTCATAGGGGAAAGACGGGCATTTAATTAAGCTTGTAGAATTTCGAAGCCAACGAAAACTTCTACATCCGTACAGAACTCGTTTTGTATATATCTGATCAATTCACCATCTATTGATGTTTGCTGAAAGAAATTTATCAATAGGCATCTGTTTAATGTCTATACTCATTAATAGATAATTACACAACATTTTATTCCCTTGGCAGTATAGAACTCGCCAGAATTGTCATAGTCAAACCTATTAAGATATTTGAAATTTCAGTCTTAATGGGAATTTATTTTCATTTTTCAAAAATAAAAAAAAATAAGTGTTATATAAAAAATCAGCACAATTATTAAATAGGATAACACTACTTAAAAGAAAACCGAAGAGGAAAGTTGATAGACAGGGCAATCTCGAGAACACCAACAAACGGACCATAACACGCATATATATATAAAAATAGGAGATGTGGCATGATTGTCCACGGGACAGCTACCCACTAAATGGCAGTAGAATTTAAACTTTTACATGTCCCATCACGGCCTTCAACAATGAACCAGAGTCCATACCATAACGGAAGCTGTAAAAGGCCCCGAAATACAAAATGTGAAACCATACATAAAACACGACAATCGGCCTAATCTAAATCATATAACAATAAATGACAAACTAAACGACAACCCCTGGACTTCAGGTTCCTGGCTTAGGACAGACACATTAGTATCTGGCGGGGTTAAACCGGTTGGTGAGCGCTCATCCCCCTAAACCTGGCACAGTGGTGTGACAGCAATATGACAGCAATAAATGCATAACTAGTTTAAATGCAATCAAAACTGAAATTTCTACAAGTTTTGTTAAATAATAAGTTTACCAAAGTTGCGTGGATGTGGTTAATTTAATGGGAAATATATGCTGGAATATGATTTGATGCAACTCTTTAAAGAACTAAATTCTCTATTTATCGGTAATGAAAAAAATAAGTTGACCTCTTCTCAGTTTGACGTTAACCCGGATTAGAGTTTAAGGAATCCACGATGTGTGGTGCGCGGAAGACAAGCGATACTTACCTTCTGAAACTCTTGATCCCACTCCTGTTTTGTAAAGGAGTTCGTGGATTGCAATTCTTTGTTCTTTTTGTTATCGTTTTTTTTTTTTGCTTGATTCAAATGTGTCTTATCTCTTTGAACTATGCTCTTTTGATCTCTCAGATGGGTATTCTACATTGGACGTAGAAATGAAATGAATAATTATGCATATCTAGATTTGTACCGCATTTAATAACCGCATTTGCATATATAGATTTGTACCACATTTAATAAATGTTTAATGTAAAACATCTTTATATATAACCAGACAATCTGTATAACATTAGTTAAACATTCGAATTTAATTACTGTCTGTTTAAGCTGTCTATCTTCACTTAGCGTTCATTGATCAGAAGAAGAAAACAAGGCCAGCGCTTTAGCATAACCTTTATGACCTTTATTATGTTTAATTGTGCCAATAATTGTGAATGTCAAGGCCTCTAAAAATGATATTAAAATAAAACATATTTTCCTCTTAATGCTGCAGTTTGAATCCAAATTTCTTGAATACTAAGGACATGGGTTGAATATTTGACTAAATACAAGACATTGTTTTATATAATATCGACAGAGATGCAAATACAGAGGAGGACATTATATGTTGTAAATTCTTTGAAAAAGTCGAATTTAGTATAACACTAGATAAAATGAAAGACCAATTAACATCTGGGAAACAAATTCCAACTAAAATACATACATATTATAGCGGCAACAGAAGAGTTTGCACATTTGCAATTAATCGATGTAACCCGGATTGGATCCGGCTGAGGCCAACCGATGATGGAGTTTTGCAAACTTCGTCTTTTTACCCGATTTCCTCCTGCGTATTTAAAAATCCAGTCTATTTTACAGTGCATTTCGCGCCCAGCTGGATAAAAACAAGTTAATACAAAAGTTCTTTACTATATTAATGGTCATTAATATGGATAATTAACAAATATATTTATATAATTATATATATCAACACAAATAAAAACACAATGAAAATCTTAGAAGATCAAAACTGCACCTTCCTCACAATACATGGACAGAATTTTATTTTTAATACTCATCCTACCTGAAAATTTAATAGTTATTAGAAAAATTCCCATTTCATATGTGCCAAAAATGTGCTTATTTAACCTCATCTATATCTGACTTATGATTTTTAAGTGCTTTCTAAATAAAAATGTAAATTTGTTTTACACGTTCAATAGAATAACAAAAAAGTTAAATCTTATATGTATCTGGGAGTAATATACTTGGACTTGTACAACATTCGCTGTGATATGCTATATCCTATAAGTTTGAATATTTGATTGATCTCCCATTTACAGTGATCGAACTCTTCCCTCTGCTACGATTGAAAAATGTATCCGAACAAATGTTAGCAGATCAATTCATTTTCTTGATAAATGTTGATCTTTGTGTTTACATTTTTTCTCTTTCTTCTGAGAATAAAGGAGCAAAAATAATGGTTATTCAATGTTTCAGAGTTCCTAAACTGTCATGAAATCAGAACTTGCTAGCAACGGGTCTTTAGACATGTAGGCATGCAGGAATGGCTGTATCAGCTGCTTGCTCTGACAATTTCAGAGGTGGATCCGGACATTTGGAAAAGGGGGGGGGCACTTGACAACACATACTAGTACAGTAATAGAACTGATATTTGGAAGGCGGACCTGCCAAAACAAACTCGCCTGTATGCAAAACAAGTGCTAAAAAATAATTTTTGCATTTTCAAATAGGTGGCGGGCGGGCCCCTTGCCCATCCCTGGAACCGCTTCCACCTTTTTGCGACAAATGCATTCAAGTTTTTCATCGTCCGTACGTCCGTCAATTTTCCTCAAAGATTTCTCAGCTTGTGTATGTGGGATTGATTTGATATTTGCTCTGAAGCATAATCAGGGAAAGTTGCTCCTTTTAATGTCCGACACATGTTAACTTCCTGTTTGCCGAGGCATTGATTGAATTTCCGTTCTGTAAAATTTTCGCAAAAGATTTCCCGCCTATGTTAACGTTAGATTCATTTGATATTTTGTATGAAGCATTATCAGGGTGAGAAGTGTTGTGTCTCCCGTTTCAGGTCTGTCATATATGTCTAGTTACTGTTTGCCGGAGCGTGGGCATCCATGTCACAAAGACACATTTTCGCTATATTTAAAATTATGTTATTTTTGTAATTACAAGGGAAAATTTTAGGGAGTGTTCAGTTAAGCATTGAGAATAACGAGAACTGGCAAAACTACAGCTAGGACACTACATTTAACTAATGCAACCAATCGCTAACATGCAATGACCGAAAACAAAGAAAACACGTAGAGAAAGAAAAACGTGAAATTCGTATTTTAATGGTTGTCTCAGAATATGTTTTCTACTATTATGTTTAATACACTTGTGTTATCCCATGGCTAATTGTACAAAATTTAAAAGCGTTTCGTATCGTGGACTGCAAAATACGATTGTGACACTAACATGATTTCACCACAGAATAGAAACCTTTAATTTATACGTAAAATATGCGATTCATAGTCAATACTGTATAACAACGAACATCGTATTTCTGAAAGAAAAAACCTCGTTTTACTAAATTCGATTAAAACTCCTGCAGTATTAATTTTTTTCAACGAAGTATAATTCCTCGTCCTACATACAGTTCAACATCGCGTCTTCTTTAACCTTGATCCAAATAAAATGAATGCCAAATTACAGTGATAATTTATCATATATATGAAATACTTATCAATTTGTAAACACTTTTATTGCAGTAATATACGATTTGCTTTAAGGATGTTTGTATGTAGAGTGCAATTTAAAATATTCTCGGAGATCATTAGGCGATATATAAAAATGCCAGACTGATAAATCTATTGTTACCCTATCTCCAAAGCGCAGGAATGTCCAGCACATATTAAAAAGTTGATATTATATTGTATCGACCCGGACGTCAGGGTTTAATAGCAAATCTTCTGTAACACAACTTTCTAATAAAACCAATATTGACATCATTTAGAGTTTACCGTATACAGTGTTAATCGAATTTATATTGAATTTCATCCTAAGAAGTGTCAATATACGCTTACATTATAGATCATAAGGATGAAATTTCATTTCTTTTCTCGAGATTGTATAACATACACGATTTTGAATTACACAGATAACACATTATCTTTATACAAAGAAAATAAGCAGTCTAGATATATATGTAATTTATACTCTTTTGGATATCCGTTGTAGAGACAACTAAACAAGTACAAGATCTCTTATTTTTATACGCATACAATAAAAACAAGCATCTTATGCTGCGTTAAAACGGACATAAATTGCGAAATGACGACGACAAAGACGTTTACACGTAGCCAATTCAATGCACACAGAAGACATTGACACGTTTAACAGTTACTCAATGCGCATCCGATAATGCAAATAAATCGAATAAGTTGTGTATGGACATCAGTTCCTTACCGCACTCTGAAGTACTGATACATGTACATGTATCGACCTTACATGTATATAGACATATCTCTGAGAAAAAAATGTCAAACTATTCAAATCAAGCACAATGTTTGTACGATTCCTAAAAGATAATCACAAAGAATCTTAGACGTAAAATCATTAGTAGCTTGGCTAAAATTATAAAGAATGACTTCCCATTTAACATCTAAAATTCTTTAAAAATATCGTTACTGATCCTTTGTGTATATGCTTATTAGTTTAGCTTGAACATGTTCCTGCTTGTATTTTTGAATATTTTGTCTAAAAAAGCCTCTTGATAATTTGTCAGATATAGCAAAATGATGAAGTTGCAGTATTATAATGTGCAAGTTTCAGCTTTTCTAAATATCTAGCCTGGTTTAACTTAAATATTTAGTCAGTGTTTTATTTCTCAAACTGCCATATTTGTTGAATATCTTGTTTTTAGACTTACATTAAGAAATATACATTTGAACGTACTTTTCTTACAGACGGCAATTGGATATTTAAAAGATAGAATATGGAACATTTTACAGGAAGAAACAATCCACATTTTTTTCTGGATTGTGTACTGCATAAATTCTCGTTAAGACGTTGCCATAAGTTCACTAGATTCCCATGGGAGACACGAAACAAGTTCTAAAAAATAAAGCCTTACATTTTTTTCTTTTATCAAACAGAATGTAGATAAATGAAAAAACATTGGAGACCAGTAGATAAACGAAAGTCTTATGATTTACTTACAGAATGATTGTTAAAATATCGAAATATTCCATTTACTTATAATTTACTTCCGGAAATAATTGTTAAAATATCGAAATATATCATTAAATAATAAAGTTGTAAATTGAAGGATATCATTCAAACATATAAAGATGATATATTTGGACAGTTTGTCAATAATATAAATTCATGAAGAGTTAATTTGAATTCATCACGATAAATCAGCGTGCAACAATCTCAAATGACAAGATACAGAAACACTAATTATTTAATGCACTCTTTATATATTACAGTTTAAGGAAGATAAGTGATTCAATGTGATTAAACTAATGCCTTAAATCCCCTACCCGGAAAAATCTCCTTGATGCATGATATGAAAACGTGTACAGATTTACAATAACTATATATAACATTGAAAGGGAATTACAGTAAGCCCAACATTTTCCAAAATTTTTAGATTTTATGACACAACAATTACTTGTTTAATAAACGGTGTTTTAATAATTTAACACTGGTCCTTGATAGATCATTAATTGTGCAAAGTTTAGTTCTCATCTTTTTGACTGACCAATCTCGAAATCGGCAAAATTGTCTCAAATTAAGTAATTTCTAAGTATTTTCACATTTAAAGCTATTTTTGTGTGCCATGTGATCGTTGTAAAACAAATCAAAATATAAAAAACTATTGAATTTTCTTATTATAGACATGATTCAACACAAACGATATGATAAATATTAGCCACTTTTCATTTTTTTACCTTTTTCTTAGATAAAAAACATGGTTAAATGTCATATTAGGGCTTTACTTGATCATTTAAACAACCAAAGCAGGGCTCCTTGATGGCCGAGTAGTCTAGGAAGCTGATTTAAGCTACATGTACTGATTACTTAACCTAGCATATTTACGGCGCGAGTTCTCAAATTTGTACCTCCAAAGAAGGTGCACTCGACTTAAAACGCAATGATATTGGTCGCCACGATATGACTGATATTGAGACCCCCCCCCCCTAAAAAAAGGCGTCAAACTATTTTTAACGCAGTTTTATGAATGCCTAATTAGGTAGTTTGAATAAAAAGTAAGCGAATAATAAAAAACGTAATAGATATGTCTTCTTGTCTTCTTTCTAGGTAATGTTGAAAGTCAAAAGATTTCGAAACGAGGCAAAATCCAAATGATTCACAAGATTACCAGATAACATTAAAGACATCCATATCGTTTGGAAGTTTCCATTTCATTACGTTCATGTACCAGATGTTCAAACATGAATACTTATAGACATTTCCATTCACAAAGATGATTACAGAGGAAAGAAAGTTAGAATAAATCATTCGTAGTTCGAGTTCTTTTCAATTAATTAATCCTATCAACTTTTGTTGACATGATGAAAACAGCTGCTGTTTTCAGTGCTTTGTATGCCAGTGTGATGAAAGATATGTATAAGATGTTAAAAATCGAACAAATGTACTGTAGCTTGAAAATGCAGTAGGTACAAATTCATAATAATTTGTTAATAGATTATCCATTACGTGATATAATTTTTTTAATATAAATTTTCTTTTGCGGACTTGACGAAAATTGTATTGTCAGATGTTGTGAAACAGAATTGTTTTCTTCGAAATTATTATTTTTTTCTTCCAGGGCCAGAATCAAAGTGATTTTCAGAATTAAACTATAGTCCGCTCTCGTTATAGATGAAATTGCGTTGCTATCGTCATTGTTATACATGCTTTAGAGGAAAACTCATTTTACTTTAATTTTAAATTTCATACAGTATAGTTAATCTAGACACAAGCAATAATAACTCAGCTTTTTTCTATCATCATGATTATATTCGTGATACATACAAAGGTAGAAATATATTACACTATACTGATCTGTACAAAAATATTAAAACTTTCACAGCATGTTTAGTTTTGTATATTCGGGAAAAAAACGTATTGATTTGAATTACCTGGTTTGACCCACGCGTTGTGCCAGATTTTTACGCGATAGCTCCACAAAAAGGCATGCCGTCGTTCCCAAAAACATTATTCTACTACGATTTGACAAGTCTACACACGCTCTAAATTTCTTTATACTCTGCAAAGTCGCAGCAAATCCCAATTTAAATTCTTTGGCTGGACGTGGAATTGATCTCAAACCAAACGACCATACAAAGGTAGGGATCTCAATACCAAAGACCACCGTGTAGGAATCTCAGACCCCGAGACCACCAAGGAAGGAAATTGTATTGTTAAAATATAAAAATAGATGTGGCATGATTGTCCATTAGACTGCAATCCACCAAATGCCAGTCGAAATTAAATTTCTACATGCCCCTTTATGGTCTTCATTAATGAACAGGACTTTTGTGAAACGTTAGCCTGGTTCCTGACTTGGGACAGGCACGTTAAGTATGTGGCGGGGTTAGACGTCAATGGCTGCAAGATTCCCATGATGCTGATGAACAGTGTGGAAATAATAGATGTCCTCTGTGTAATTTGTGCGCTTAATGCAATTATTGAAATAAGTTTAAGAGAATAAACAATTACAATTAATTTCAAACATACAAAATAGATGAACAAAGTTTTGAACCGAAAACCTAGTAAAAAATACATCGACGTGTCGTAACATCAGGAGTATTTCCCAAAAAATCAAATAAAAAATAACCGATAATGATTTTAAATCTTGTTCACTGATTCTTTATCAAAGTAAAAAATCTAGGTCAAAAAAGCGAAAAACAAGCAATCTGCAAATTCTGCTTCGTTAGCTCAAAATTACAGTATTCATTCGGTCAGAAGATGACAAATTGTTTAAATTAAGCAAAATAACAATACATATACTAACCTTTGACCAAAAAGGTGATCAGATTGCTTTATGAACTGTTAATTTGTTCTAAGTAGTCCCATAACAAATGTTCCGAATGGCTGTCTCACTTCCTTTATGTTCGAACACAGTTTAATCAAATAATAGCATAGACCGACTGATGAATAATTACGAATCAATACATTCCCTTGACGAAGCAGTGATGTTTGAAAGGTATTATGCTTTTCAGTTTCTGATATTAATACGATTCATGCAAAATTAATCCTCTATTTTACTATTGTGCAAAGAAACTAAAGTTGATTTAATGCGCATGTTACAAAACGATGGAAAGATTTACAGAATTAAACAATTCTGTATTGTAGAAGATAATGAAAGTTATAGCAACATTTTATGACTTTTAATAAAATTGAGTATCTAAAGCATCTTAATGGCTAAGCAGAGTACTAATATTGAATTATTTATTTACTTTACAAGGGATTTACTTACCCGTAGTCATGGAAAATTCATGAATTCACGGAGTAGAATAATTAAAAAATACCATTCATGCTAATTGAACAAAGGAAGAGGTACGCTAAGGCCCCAAAATTTTTTTACGACAACTGAAATTTTTATGCGACAAAAAGAAACAACCTTATTTGAATACTTAAATGAATAGTTGATCATAATCAAATACTTTTTTCTCTAATGACTTCATCAATTGTAAAACTTAGTAACGTATTTTGTCAAATTTCGAATTTTTCAGCAAACTGAAAACCAACCTCATTTTAACCAGTTTTAGATCCTAAAAATACATAGCTCATTTTCATTTTTACATTGCATCTTCTATCTTTAATAATAATTCTGTAAATCATTTGACTCTTTTATATATTAAATGGCAAATCCCGAAAGTGGAGATTTCAATTAAACCTATTTTCAGTTATAGTTATAAAGCATCGTATGTAACAAAGTAATTATGCAACATCCGTGGCCTTTTCGCTGAAGATACGTTTACCAAAAATACTCTGTTGTATGTCGTAAGGCTTTAAAGACTGCCGACGTATTGCGTGGGACCTTATATATATTACAACCAGCTCTTAAAACAGAACAAGAAAAAAATGTCATTATGAGGCTATATCTATTTTAAATATGTTTATGTGTTAAGGTCGCCTGTCGTTAAAACGGAGCACGAGTATGGTCAAGCTTCTAAAGTATATAATTATAAAACTATTATATAGGCTGAGGATGATTGATTCTTTGAGACAACAAGGTTTTCAGAAAACAAAACATATCAGTAAAACCATTATTTTATCGCCTGAGGTTTCATTTATTATTTAGCCCTTATTTACTACTGGGAAATAAACAATCGCATGGTTGCTTCCCGGCATGAATGAAATGATAGAAGGAAAAAAATTGAGCATGCTATTAAAAAAAATACACTGATCTTTCAACAGAACACATGATGATCAATTAATTGCTAATGCCATATTGCTTGTCCATATCGAATAATTTTAATCACCGTTCCATATTTCCTTTTATTCGAACAAAACTTTAACGGAACATTGATATATTGGTAAATAATTACAAATCAATGATTTCCTCCGATAAAATGACATAATAAATAAGATTTTATACATTCTAGTTAACATGATTCGAAGTGGATATAAAATGTAGACTCAATGTAAATTCGCACGGTCCATCAGAAATAAATCAATACAGTTTGTAGTTTTAGTTTTAAAATAAAAACGTCATTGTTTATCTACAAAAATAGATAAAAACTATACCTGACGGTACAACAAGAGCACATGTGAACATGAGGTTTGGGAACCTGTGAAAAAAAAATCACACAACACATGCGTGACATAAATTGTCCGACGATGGAGAATAACATAAGACTATTCGAAACATGCAGGGCGCAATCACGTCATTTACAGGAATACTTTACATAAATGGACTTTGAAATGAAAATGAAAATTATAATGAACAAGAACACCTAGCCAAAATAAAAGTTAAAAATCACTGAATAACGAAGTAAACAAAATTTTTATAGTAAATAACAATTTTTGTCATTTTCTGAAAGTCATTCCATAACAAATTACATTGTTCCAAGAAAGACTATATAACTTAAAGTAAAAAAAAAATCTCATGCTTTTACTAAATTGGGCAGACGATGCCAAACCGAAGAACTTGCTGATTGATTATCAATGCTTCCAGACAAAACAAATTATAAGGCATATTTTTATGTGAGCTCAATCATACTGTATTCATCCGACAAAAGTGCAAAATGGTTAAATTAACCAACAAAAGTGGTAGTTAATATCAGTTTCATATTCTTGTATTGTATCAAACATCATTTTATTGGTAAAACATTGTTCTTCAGTACAGGCTAAAAGCAATAGAAAAAATTGGAAAGACCAAAAAACAAAAAACCATAATGAAACAATCTTTATCCCAATTTAAGATGTGGACACGTTTTAAATATTTTAATCTTTCAGAGATGATATATTGAGTAGGTTAGTTAAAGCTTATGTAAATTCAGTGTCGTCTGCTGGGTTGTTGATATTTCCTGAAGTAATAGCCATCCTGCAGTTACAGTACTAGTTGTGCATTTATGGTAGTTTTTTATAACCGAATGTAATACCTGCCACAGATAAAAAACAATGACCAAGCATTCGCGATTTCAGGAGCAACAAAAGACCGAAAAAGATTGTTTTTGTTAAGGTTTTAAACTATCATTTACCTTACAAACTATTACAGATATTTTCAATTTTTGAAATGAGGTTTCTTTATTGTTTTAGCTCTGATGGGCAACGTGGAATACGAAAGAAAACTGAAGGGGTAAATCCTCCAGGCACAAAAAATGAAAGCCTGCTAAGGCTACTCCTTATCTTCAATGGAAAGATTACTGGTCATTTGTGAAACAGATACTCTTTTCTTGACGACAAGATTGTTGGGTCGACCATAAAATTTCTTGAGTGATGTCTTCAAACGAGGAGCAAAATATTCCTGGCTGACCAGTTTCTCTGCCAACGACTTAGCTCTGTCAAGAAATCATCTGTACTGGACGCATGCTGTTAAGAAGGTATGTTTAGTATGTATGTCACTGCCAATGAATGAGAAGCACGTGTGTAATATTATATTTATGTAGCTTTGGGACCCATTATTATAAATCGGCATCCACCGTCCGTCGTCCGTTTAACCGTTAACTTTTACAATTTAATCATCTTCTCTGAAAACGCGGGGCAAAATGAACTGAAGCATCTTTAGGATGGCTTCTAAAAAATTGCACATATCGTTCATGTCGGACATCTAACACAGCCGCCACAGGCAGTTCTTGTTTCGGATTGGTCGAATTTTGTAACTCTTATCATATCAAGTGCATCAGATTGATCTTGTTATTTCGTAATACCTTCATTATCCTGGGAAACCAAATTAACAGAAACTTTTCTAGAAACATGAATGGGATGGCCTGTATAAAGATTGCACATATCGTCCTAGTCGGTCAACTAACATGACCGACAAAGGAAGTTCTTGCTTTCTGATTGGTGGAATCTTAAAAAGTTTTCTCTGAAACCGCTTGACCATTCTAACTAAGCATGGATTGAGGGATCTTTTGGATGTTATCCATAAAGCGCGCATATATCATGCCGGTCGTCAACAAACATGGTAGCCTTAGTCAGTTCATATTTATGATTGGTCGAGTCTTTAAAAATCTTCTCCTTTGGAACCGCCTGAAAAAATGAACTGAAAGTTGGTCTGAAGCATCTATGGGGTATGTTTATAATGTCCCGGTTGATCAACTAACAAGTTGACAAAGGAATTCGAAGATACCAAAGGGGCAAAAGAATAAACCATACAATACACTGTCGGGGAATTTTCATCTCGCATGATGTCGAAATTGAACTCTTTTGGTAGGTGTTGGGATATCTACATTGCCGGACCACACAAGGACACCATAGCAAGTTTTACCAGCAGATGAAGAAACCAGAGAAACCAAAAGGTCTATTTCTATAACCCGGGAGCAAAACTTTACAGGAAACTTTTTTTAGAAACTTTATGTTTCAAAAATATTTAAAGCTGTGCTAATTTTATATGGGGCCATTAGCAATTCTTGTGTCTGATTGACTAAGTAAATAAAACCTTATCTTTACATTCCTTTATGAAGAGTATATAGATTTCAGTAAATGTAGGAGTTGCATTGCCAAGTGTTAGATGAGCATATCCCTCTAAGTGTATAGTTTCATAATGTTTAATAAGCCATTACTTTGATTAAAAATGTTTTATTTTTACTGTTAAAACCATAACAGGCTTTGATTTACACTATAGAACGACGTAAAGCACCGCTTAGACTTTAATTTAGAATGAATATCATTAGAAATATTATAGAGATGATGCCGTCCGTATAAGGAATTCGAAGACAGACAAGACCACGGCCAACCATATGAAACAAAAGACAAACATAGAATACACAACATTACACTAAAAACTAAAGCTGGAGTAACACGAACCCTACAAAAATCAGGGTGAGTCCAGGTGCTCCAGAGGGTAAGCAACTCCTGCTTCACTTGTTGCACCCGTCGTGTTACTTAGTAGTCAAAGCCGGTGTATAGTCACAGTCGATGTTTGTCACAACCTGTATAGGAACGGATTTGTATTCATGACAGTCGAAAGATATCCATTGTCATCTGTGCAATGGATATTTCCTACCGGTCAACCAAATCATGATGGAGACCGAAAAACTTCCGGAATGATGACTCTAATCTTTCCATGAGAAACCCTTGGCTCAGTAGCTTTCTAGTCAGCTGCAACCCTCTATCAATAAAAT
>JAULBM010293637.1:0-15455 GCA_032357055.1 Geukensia granosissima | reverse complement strand
TAGCATACCTGTTAACCTCCAGCAGTTGCTAAGTGGGAGATCTCCCACTTTCCAACTTTCTAAAGTGGGAGATTTTGTGCGACGACATATTTGAATAGTATAATATTGATTTAACATTATTTAATGGGATAAGAAAAAAATTATGAAAAACTAATCATTTTCTATTTATTATTATAATAATATTGTTCCTATATATTACAATAGACTGTTTGGTTAAATACTGTATCACGGGGATAGTATTCAAATCAGTTTACATACTGGTTTTGTTTAGCACAGGCTAGGGAGCACAACTCAGATCTGTCAGTCTTGATTTTTTAGCACTGAGAAAATCACATTCAGGTCTGCATTGCAGCCTGGCAGCTCACAAGAGAAGAGGTTTTTGCCATCTGTATGAAATGGAATAAAATTATTTCCCACTAAAAGGCATCTTTTATTTTATTTTCTTGACGTTTCTGACATCGTTGCAGCTGTGAGGACGACTTTATACTCGAATATAAATCGTTTTACACTTAAACTGAAGAATTGCCTACATGTTGCCATCCATTTGAGTTTATAATCAAATGCGGTCATCATGTTTCTTAATGAAAAATGACGAGCAATTCAAAAGCACTTTTATGACAATTGCCAAAAATTACTGATTGATCAGCTGTTCAAGCAGTTTAAACAAAGATTGCAACCACGATTTTGTAGAGTATTTTTGACAAAGTTTTTTAGCGTGAGTTGCCATGGGAGAAATTTTTACATGCTGGAGATATTCGTCTCACGTTCGGGAGAACATTAGCATGCGGGAGACGATGCAAAATATTGGGAGCCTCCCGCGTAAATCGTGAGGATTAACAGGTATGGACATGTATTCCTAATGTAAGTTTCATGAGCTGAGTCTCTCACATTTTTGCTGTTCATCCTTAAAAACAATAGCAAAATCTGTTAAGGAAATTTAAGAGTTTTGTACATAACAATTTATAAGAGTAATGAAGATTCCCTCAAGGAATTTTTCAGAAATTAGTAAAAAGTTAGAGACTTGGTTCATGAAACCTATTTTAATAAGCATACCCAATATTGTTGACCCATCATATACAATTACTGAGAAATGAATCTAATCATGAAAACTTGACCTTCTTCATTGGACCATGAAGATTAGGTCAAAGACAAAAGACAGACTGACATGTATTTCTAATAAAGTACATTATTAGAAATGCATATAAGCATAAAACTTGACTATCAATTGACTGTGAAAATTAGGTTAAGACATAAGACATATGACAGACTGACATGTACAGCTAAAAATGCATATACCCAATGTTGTTGACTTACAATATATAGATACTGAAAAACAGATCTAAGCATGAAAACTTGACGCTTTTCACTGCACCATGCAAATTAGTAGAAGGACAAATGTCCTATGGTTAGTCTACTAATTCATATATACACACCAAATTTAGTCATCCTAGGTTTAATTGTTTCAGTGAGACAGAGTTTTCAGAAAAGAAAAACTAAGGCCAATTAAAATCATTGCTGGATTTTCTTCCCCACCAACTACTAAAAGATTTGACACTCGCCCTTCATAATCATTTGCTAAAATGTGTCTGTAAGACACTAATGATGCTCCCACTTATGAACTGTTCAAGGTGAAAGCCAGACAAGCCATGATCAATACATTTCTGAGAACTGTAAAATTGACAAAGTGTAATTATCATCAATTTCAATATTTCATGAAAATCAAAATCCTTTGGCCTTGTGCACCTTCATCATAGTTAGAAACATCCTGATGTAGTAAAAAACTGTTAGAGGAGAGAGCCGGACAAACCATGATCCACATATTTATGAGTAAAATGACTAACTGTAACTATTCACAATTTCTGTAAAATTGGGCGGGGCAATTTTTTAAACATTGTTAATAGTCACAATTCCAAGAATTGCTGTGTGCAATTCTGGTGTGGTCTAGGTTTAATAGATTTTACTGCATATCTTTGTAAAGTTAAGCACAAATTATATATATTAAATTATCTATAATGTTGTTTGCAGGAAATTAAAAAAAAAATCCTCCCACCTGCCCCACTTTTATTTCAAGAGGTAGATAAAAATCTAATTAATATATGTGTATTTGGACTAACGGCTATAATACTACCAGAAAATAATATCTGTTTTGTTTTTTGCAACAGCTTTCAGGTGAAACAGGACAGAAAAATCTGTGCTGGAAAAAGCAAAAACAATACTTACCCCACTTAAGGACGGGGATTAAGTATTACTAATTGACGACAGTGATATTTTCAAAACTTACAAACAAACCTCTTAATAATGAATTCCTCTTTCAACAAATATAAAATGCTGGAAACACAAATATATCACTTTATAAGTTCTTAACACAAAGTCATCAGAGCAAAAAGTACTATTTTTATGACACTTTTATATCAAAATACCTTGGTTCAAAATGAACAGAATATCCAAGTCCTAAGACTGACAACCACCAATTTCACAGGTTTGATTCCAACCTTATTAACTGGAATCTATGACATCAGCTGATTAACACTTCATAAAACATGCATGCTAACAAAGAAAAAAAATGTATGCAATTTATTTCTGATGCTGGTCAGTTAACTAAATAACAATGAAACATTACAAATTGAGGAATATAGAATGGAAATAATACATTAATTATCTTAGCTGTTGGTCGTAAAATTAAAACACAATGCAACTCAACCAATCAGATAAATACACCAATTATCTCTGCCGCTGGTAACAAAACAGAACAATAATATAACGCCACCATAAGGGCATTAGAAACAAACTAATACAGACCTATAACTGTTGACTGTAAAACTCTTCCGGATTATAAATATTTTATGGAGTATCAATTTCTGGACAGACCAAATGTGGTTATTTATATAACATCGGTCAGATGAATTTAATAAAATCAGACTCAGACTACGGGGAGATTTAAATCCAATTAGGAAGCTTTGTGTGACAATTTCTGATTTATGGTACAAATTTTGTTTATCGTATCACATAAATCAAATTTCAAACATGACCCACCCAACCTGGTATAAAAACATTATCCTTTAAAATTTGATTTAACAAATCAATAAATATTTCAGAGAATTGTAATGTTTTGTGCAAACAAACCTTGTTTGTAATCATTAAAACTCCCACAAAAAATGACACCTCCACAAGCATTCTATATATATTTGACAAGGCCTCCAAAATTATGTGTACAGACGATTAAATCGCTAAATGTTCATGTGATGCAATAGCGAAATAACAATATGGGGTTTACCTACATGAGAAATCAAATCATATTTTGCCCTTTTCAAAAAATCTAGATTCAAAAGCAAGATTCAGTAAGAGTTATTTCCCTTTGTTGGTAGTCCTGTAGTACAAACACGAGCAGTAATAATAGATATGATATTTGGTATGTTTCCACACAAAAAGTCCAAATAATCAAAAATCTATAGTTATATATAGAAATGATAGGTGTTGTACGATTGGTTATGAAACAGTAATCCAAATGTATAAATTATTTTCATGTACAGGTTGCCGCAGAGCCTTCAATATAAAAATAGAAGATGTGGTGATGATTTCTATTAACATCCGACTGAAAGCATCAATATACTGTGTAGGACGTTCAATACCATCAACCACCAAATGATTTCTATGAGACAAAAATTACAAACAACTAAATATCTCCAGGTAACCTTACTGCTTTTATTCCAACCATTTTAAAACTGCTTAATGCAATTTTTGAGTTTTTTACTAAAATAGTTATGGTAAAAACATTTTCAACAAGCCAACAGCAAGACCAAGAATTAAATAAAAAGATATGGGGAAAATGTCAGAGAGACTGCACTCCATACATGAGAAACTATATTTACAATTAATGAATCAGAACATGAAATAATAGTTTTCACATCACAAAGAAGCTAGAAGATGTTAGTTCAGTTTTAAGGCCCCTTTCAAGGATTTGTAACATTGCAGAGATACATTTTCCACATAAAATCCTCAATAAGCTTTTTGTAAATGTAAGCTGGTATGATGCATATTATCATAGTAGGGAAAACTTTACAACAAACCAACTGTCAAAATCTCCTAAGTGACTAGCGTGATTAAAATGTGTCAAGCCTTAATATGAACGGAATTAAAAGATACAAAAGGGGCAGACAGAAATTGTTAAGTCAGAAAACAGACAAGACCATGGCCAACAAAATAAAACGAAAGAATAAAACAGAACACACAACACTACACTGAAAACTAAAGCTGCAGTAACTATCATTTAGTCAGATTTATAATTAGGGGGGTTAAGGGGGAATAAAAAGGCACTTTAATTTCATACCACAATGCATACAATTGTGTAAAGCCAGTCTTTCCAAGATAACTAACAAAATCAAATTCTAATAAAGGTTCCTTCTGACCCCAGAATTCCACCCCAACCCATACAATAATTTCTGGATCAGCCCATACTATTAATTTATAGTTTTATTTCATATTATTTAAGCTGCCACCTTTCTTATGAGACCCCTTTCAAAACATGCAAGTTCACATAAGACAAGTGGGACTAAACAGGGAAACCTAATATGATTTTCCAATAAACACATATTTTTATGGATTGGGATTCCAACATTTATGAAGGCCCTCTAACATGGTCTATAAGCAAACAGTTTACAATGTTTCTTTCAGTAATGAAGTATGGTTTCCTTGACCTTTACCCTATATCTTCTTTTTTCAAATCTAACTTCCTCCTTAATTTCACACATTTTTGTGGTTGAATTTGTGTCAGATTGTAGAGTTTTGAAATTTTCTTTATATCAGTGAGGACTCTGCTGAAAATTTTGCAACATTAACAAAATTAAATATATTACCTGTAAAATAGGGGTTATATCCTTTATAACTTCTACAATCTCGTTAAACACTTATATTTGTCTATAACCTTTCTCCCAAGCTAAAGTTACTTAAATTATGATAAATGTGTTAAATTAAGTCATAAAAGTCATAAAATAGTGATGACAGAACAATTTACACCTGGATTACAGGTAGACAGACATACCTGTATGTAATTAAAGGTGTTTATTATGTCAAAGCCTACTTGTAAAATCAATTTCCTTGGTATCTTCAGTAATTTATATAGCTTTGGTTATTATCTCTATCAGCATACTGCTCGGCAAATTTATCACCCAATTCTCATAAATTGATACATGAACTTATTAGAATTGTTTGACCTGTTTACCACCCAGTGGAGATCTGCAAGTTTTTAAGCTTTTTGATGAGATGTGTTGCTGTCTCAAATTATATTTCTCTTTCACTTTCCATACATCATGTACATAATACATTAAACTAATAAAACTGCTCCATC
This sequence comes from Geukensia granosissima, assembly GCA_032357055.1. Classification (NCBI taxonomy): domain Eukaryota; kingdom Metazoa; phylum Mollusca; class Bivalvia; order Mytilida; family Mytilidae; genus Geukensia; species Geukensia granosissima. Next base: position 10,111 of record JAULBM010293637.1, on the reverse strand, counting down.
TTCACAAAAAACTTTTCATAGAAGAATGATTTATGAATAAGACAATGATAAACAATGTTCGAGATCTATATGTGTACAATAGTGAAATTAACTATTTAGACCAATTGGCATTCCATCATCCTCAAATAAAAGAATCACAATTCAACTTATACCATTATTGAAAAATAAGAGGCTACGCCTCCATACAGCTCTACTACCACCATACTGAACAACACTCCCTCCCTAACATTTATTGACTTGAAAATTTTACTTAATTTATCTTAGTCAGGGCCCCCCCCCCCCCTCATGAAAATTTGAGAGAACATATAAAATCATCTCTCACCCATAAAATAATTTACCTTCCTGATTATTGTCAGCATCAAAGTCCTGGACCACAATTTGGATGGGTCCGTCCCAGTCCTGGTTGTCTGTGGGACTCTCCTGTTTGTTCCAAAGAATGCAAGAATCAGGGAATAACATGTTGAAACTTTACTGTTTCTATTCTAACAACTAGTTTAGTATTTACAACTGCAAATATGCTCAAAATTTTTCAAATTTTCAGTAAAATTTAGCCTTCAAGAAAGCGTTTTTTTTTGGCAAGTTTTTCATAAAAATTGAGTTAGCATTCTGACAATCCAATCCACAAATATAGCCATGCAGACAACATATTTTATGTCAACTATTTTAACTTTTCAAAATAAATTTCACACACAGTGCATAAAAAATTACATGATGTCCAGTTACAGTAAATTCTATGCTAACTGATTTTTTCAAATTCCTTTATGTTTGACTTGCGACTTCCTTAATACAGGTACAAACATAATGGTATCTTCTTTGAATTACATATTATCACATCTAATCCTTAAATTTCTTATCTGTGTCAAGTTTCCTTTGAATTTAGTGTATTAAGCAATTTGTTTGGTTTTGTTTCCTTTTTCACCTAATTTTCATCAGTAGTCCAGCTTTTTTGCACTTAATAAAGGCATAATGTTAACAATATTGTAAATCCTTAAAGAAGTCATTCGGATCTAAGCTCCGATAGGTTTATATAAATCCTAATAATTCTTGATGTTGCAGTTTTTAAATGCATGTATTGAAAGATGTACATATTATTAAATAGTCAGCTTTTAATGCATTTAAAAGCTTTTTTTTACTGTTTGTAAAAGTTTAATTCCTTTTTAAACCCGTCCAACTATGACTGAATTCATTTAATACAACTTTGCACGAATTTCCACATTCCTTTCTAGCAAGTTTACCATGAATGCAAGTTTTACAAAGACTATAGTTTTCCTAGTTTCCTCCTTATAAATTCACCATTTCTTTCCAACAATTAACAACATACATAACACAATATATTGCAGACTTGCAATGACAAATGACATGTTTTGAACTTGTACACATTCATCAGGTTGGTGAGAGACGGTTTTCTCAAGTATATATACGGTTAAAAATCGTAAAAGTTGTGGTATATTTCAAAGTGCAGCATATAATTCCAGATTTTGAAGATTTTCACTGCATTTAAATATATCACAAAAACTTGATTTATCAATGACTCGATTTATAAAATCCATTTACCTTTAAAATTCTAAATCTTCATGTTGAAACAAAGTCCACTTACAACAAAATTTGTATAATTCTGTCGTAATTTCAATTTTTTATAACTTACAACTGATGGTCATCAAGGTCACTACTAAATAGTTATTGTCCTGACAAAAATAAGTTTACAAACTATAATCCAGCTTTAATAATGACATCACACCTGCTGAGAGAGCCATTATGGAGGACATTCTAATTAGTTCAGGGGATAACATGGAATTTTGAGCATTACTTTCAAAACTTTCTGTTTAATATTTTCACGGATTTGTGTCCTCTTACTTACAAAACAAATAATGTTTTCCTTAGGAAACTGGCACACAGTGAAATCCACAGGTTCGCACACTAGAATCCCACAGGGCGGCACACAAGTATATTACATTGAAATACCAAAGGGTGGCACACTAGTATATTACATTGAAATACCACAGGGCGGCACACTAGTATATTACATTTGAATACCACAGGGCAGCACACTAGTATATTATAGTGAAACTCCCGAGGTCGCCACCCTAGTATATAACAGTGAAAACCACAGGTCAGCACACTAGTATACAGATCTTTAGATTTCAGTTATTTGGTCATTCCATCAGTATAAAAAGTGTGTATTTTCAAAACTTAATTCACTTCAAAATTGTTAATACCTACTTTCAAAACTTCAGCAGTCAATTTCACAAAATGTCGTAAGTGTAATTTCTGTCGTAAATTATGACATCACAATAAGTTTTTCTTTGAAGTTTCTACACTTACAATTGATCTTAGACTAATGAATTTTTGTGAAACTGCAGATCATCAATCCAACTTTTGTTTTGAAATAGAACAATACTTTTAATCCATTATTAAAAATAAAAATTAACCCTTTTAAATGATTAATTATGTAATGAAAATATTTCATTTAATCCAACTGGTTCCTGATTACATGTCAGTGGTTTCAAGCAATTCCAATGTCTACTTATTACATTTATTTTCCCTGGATGCATCAATTTTCTGGAATATTATTTTCATTCAGAATTCATATTCCCAAATATCAAATATCTCGGATATTCTAAACAAGATGTAACTGAAACATGTCATTTTGTCCTACATTAACAATTCAGTTCTTTTTTTTTTACAATTTCCATGGGTTTAAAATATCCAGTGTCAAATTCTTGAAAAAGAACAATAGTCTTTCACAGCTTCTTATAATACTATAGAAAAGTCCTTCTAAGTTTTCCTCACTAAAAAAGAACTAAATCAATTCAGTTCTCTTTCCTCAAAAAAGCCTCACAATTATATTTCCTTCAGCTTGGTATTTTGTAATTTGCAAGTAAATTTCACATGAATAACATGGATATGTTTCAAATTCAAACACCATGTCGTATTGAAATTAAATTCAACCAATTATTTCAGTCTACTAATTATACAGTTTCATCCATCGTTTAAAAATCATTTATCATATAACAAATAAACTTTATGAAGCAGAAAGACTTTTTTTGATATCCTGATACAAAAAAAAACTATTTCAAAATTAATGTTTAAAAATACTTTTTCACATCATTCCATCTGAATCCAGAAAAATAAATGTTTGGAAATGTTTCTTATTATATGGTCCAAAAACGGAAAATGTTCCAAATTATTTGGTCCATTAAAATTAGTTGATTCTTCTGTGTCGAAGTACACAGGCACAAAATTAGCTCAATTTATATTTCATACTGTTATTTAAATACTTTGTTCCAATATTTTTCTAGTTTTGATCCGCAAAAATTGATTTTCAATACAAGTTGGACAAAAAATAACTAAATAGGCGTTAAACACATTCCAATCACTACATTGTGGTATTTCGACAATTTCCTACAAGTATGTTCCTACAAACATCACTTCATGCATCACTGATTTTGAAATGTCATTTGTGGTTTAATAAAAAGTTTTCTGATATTTATAAACAAATTTACTCATCTTTTTTCTCATACAATTTTGCTATCAATCACGGCTAAGAAAAATCAACATGAATTTGGCTAAAATCTTTTTAAATAGCGTATCGAAACCCAAGTCTTTTATGTCATAGGAATTTATTGCTTTTTGAATGTCTTTGGTTGTGACAATTTAATGTTCCCTCAAATAAAATTTGAACTCCATTTTATATGGAACATAAAATTTAAATATTTTCACAGTAGCATCCACTTAAAATGAATCAGCTGACATGTTCAGCAGGATACACAAATTAACACTGAGTTGAAAGTTTACAAGTGGTCTGATCTTTAAAATTCTACTGATGTAAAAAACAGCCCAAAACTGAAGCTTCCAATTCAATTTTAAAGAATGTTTTTTTAAGCAATGTTTCCACTATCATACACCTTAATTTGATGATTGGCACCAGTTTAGCGAGAAAACAGCAAATACACAATTGATAATCCAACATAACTGTTAGTCATCAAATCCACTTTTTTGTTACCTCTAAATGTATTTTGTAAAACTTCCGAGTCTTGTCAATTTATAAAGTTTTGACCATGTTGTTAAGTCCAACCAATTCAATTGGATCAGTTTAATCACATGATAACGTACTGACCAACTGGATTGTAATCCGTCATAAATCAGGAAATTTCAATTCCTTCAAGATATTCACGGTCCAACAACAAAAGATGGCAAACAAAGCTATCTGTTGTATACTAATATTCCTGTCCTAGCCGATCAGAAAGTACTGAATGCTTCACTTGAATTAAATTTCCCATGTATAAAATTCAAAAACTTTTTCATTTTCAAACGATATTGAACAAAGCTAATCAGTTAAATTGATGTGCAATGAAGTTTTCAATCCAGAATGATTGATAGATTCCAATTCAACTTAAAATCTTGACTGTTTTTCATGTCAATGTAGGAAACTCAATTTTGTAATGAATTATGAAAAAGTGAAATTATTATGACAAAGTTATATTATTTTGACAAAGAAAATCTATCATTTTAATGTTTAAAAGACAGTTACAAACAAAACTTAGAAATTGCAAAAAAAGTATCAATATTAATTTAAAAAATCACTAAAATTGAAGATTAGAATGTTTGATAATCGCTTCCATTGACACTAATAATATTTCTATATCCTACAACAACATTGTATAAAGTCAAACTTTTTATAATATTTTTATATGGTTCATTTGAAACACTTTCCTTATACATAATAACACTTACCAAATTGGGATCAGCAATTAAGTTACTAAACAAATATGTAAAGATTTAAACGATTTAACTTTTCTTTGATAGCAAGGATTAAACTGTCGATATAGGTTGGATAATATCTATCGTAATTTATTAACTACGGAAATTTTGACCGTTGTTTAGGGTTAGTAATTGACAACCTTATACAAATCCAAATAAATAATGTAATTATGGTAGCTTGTTCTAGATAACAATGTCAAATGTCACGACAAGCGAGTGTCCAACGGAACAAACAAAGAGCTCGTTAAACATTCCGAGGATTATATTTTATCAATGTTGATTAAACATTTCAGGGAGGTTACACGGTCAGTTACAAAATAACATGATATTATTTACTGGATTGTTTGTTTGATAGATCAACATCACCTATGCCAGATTTCTGTCATATCATGATGGTCAGTGTGTTTGGGGGAATAGAAAGTACCTAAACAGATCCACCCTTGTGTATAATTTGTCAGAATCCTCCCTCAGAATTTTCCAAAGATTCCTTATGAATTATGTATGTCTTTAAAATGCCACACAGATGACATAAGGATTTTATCAAATTAAGTTGGTCTTTTAATGATGATAGTGCTAAGAAAACCATTACTCAATAGGCAAAAATTAATGTTTTGAAAAGCAAATAAGATTAGTTCCAAAATCATCTGTCTCTTAAATCACTTTAACAACTCTCCTTTCATCATACCAATTTTCATGGATTTAAATGTTCAATAGACAATTACATTTGTTATAAAGTGTTGCATTGAATATGGATATTCTGATTGGTGTAAATACAGTCACATGACTTGAAATTTAATGTTTCATAACCCAATTAAGAATAAAATCAAAGAGAGCATGTGCTTCCACAACAACATCATCTGTGAGGTAATATTCAAATTGGCTTTTGCATAGTAATCTAACAAATTAAGAAATATTGCTTTTGGGATTGTCAGAAATGTAAATTTAAGAATTGAATGCTACTTTTTTTTAGTTTCATAGGGTTTTTAAATGTTGACCAAACACAAGTTTTAAAACAAGTATTAATATTACTTTCACGCATCATTAAATGTCTGTGATATCAAATTGCTGTTATCTTGAAGAATTTTCTTCAATCGACAATCCCAGGAGTTAGCGGGACGGATTTCGATCAAATTAAAGGTGAGGAATATAAGGAATATGGTGTTTTTTTTTAATTCTTTTTGATACTGTATTGGACAGAGGGTTAGTCTTTACCATGCATAACTCTCTCCATTTTGACTTTATATTGCTCAACAAAACATTTTTAACTATAAGCACTTATTAACTTCATTATTTCTTTATAATTATGCCTCAATGACAATGAAAAATTATTTTTTCTTCAAACTTTAGACATAAACATTTTAAGACATTAACAATGGTAGCCCTTCCCATTCCCACCTTATACCACAACTTAAAGGGTATAGACGTTGAGAATGTTCAGCATTATTGTAATACCTCTGGTTTTATCAATTTCATATTAATATTGTTTACCCATTGACCCCAACTTATCATATCCTTATTAAATTATACACATTTTTAAATGCCAATTAAAATTGTAATTAAATCATCATTATTTTTTCAAGGGTCTTCATAGAAAAACATACTAAAAACATAAAAAATTCAGAGAAACCTTCTGCTGTTTTGTTTGAACTCAATCAACCAAAAACTATTTTAAAAATTTGAACTTCAAAAACTGTAGCAAACATCATTAGATGCTATAAGTTCAATCATTTGACTGATTGGTTTATTGAATGTTGTTTAACCTCCAGTGGCAAATATTCCATTACTCAGGACAAGAGCATATTTATGAATGATGATGATGAATGAACCCTGCTTTGTACAAGACCAACAAGCTGAGTCTGATTTTTGACCTGCTAGCTCACAAAAGCAACAATCCGCAGGAAGATATGCCACTATACCCAGACACATTATTCTGACTCTGGGTGGAACAGTCTTTGCTCTTACACCTTAATACTTTGTGGTTTGACCCGGCCAAAGATCAAACCCACAACCGTCCACACTTGAGAGGAGCACACCAACAATCACGCCCATGAGGCTGCTTCAATCATTTGAGGTCCAGACTTAATTTTTATAAATTTATCTCTCATGTCAAAGGTGTACAATCGGTCACCATAATTGGACTGTATTCTCTGAGCCTTAAACTGTACTTTTAAGACAAGCCTGCTTTTTTTTTTTATTTCATAACATTATGATCCATTTTCAAAAATCATGCCATCATTTAACACAACTGATGAATTTGAAGGAAAAATTTAAATCAAGTTTCATGTGGAATAAATTTAGTTATTGAAACACCATAGTTTGGGATATCTATACTTAAAAATTCAAATTAAAATTTACTGCACCTGGCATACCGTAATTACTCTAATTGTTCGACACTGAAAAACACCAATTTTTGAATTTGGCAAAAGTGTGGAAAAATAAGGATTTTGAAAAAGTTTGTCCGGTTTCAGACCAGATGTCTACCATCGGTAAGCATTTCCTGTGCAAGCATCAGGTTCAAGTCAATAATGAGAGTTTGCAAGTCTGTGGTAATATTGTCATTACATTATGTTGAATTGTGTTTTTAAGTAAAAATATTTTTTCAAGAGAACATTTAGCTAAATGATTACATAATAGATTATAGACTACAAGATTTGCACCTTCTCATATTTTTTACTTTGGTACAAAAATATCTTGTTTGTATTATGAATGCCATAAAAGACCTAAACTATTAAACTATTTGAAGTTGACAAAGACATTAAGATATGCAACTGATATTTATATTACAGGTACAATCAGATCAATTACATATCATAAATCACATCCAGATGTGAGGGTCTGTAGGGAAGATACCCCCCAACTGTCATCCAGATCTTAGGGTCAGTATGGAAGACACCAATATTTGTCAACCAGATCTAAGGGTGTAGGGAGACACCCGTATGTCATCCAAATCTGAGGGTCTGTAGGGGAGATTACAGTATGTCATCCAGATCTAAGGGTATGTATGGAAGACACTGACAATTGTCATGCAGATCTGAGTGTCCCACATTGTTCAAAGGAGTACAAAGATCAACTTCAACTTGACAATTCCAGTAAAAATGAGAAACAACTCTTTCAAAACAATGTGATGCAGAACAATCACAGAGTGCCCTCTCATTGAGTTATTAAATACCCCCACCTTTCTGGATAACTAAGTTCTATGACTCTTACACATAAAATCCAAATTGTACAAAAGTCAAAAGGGAGCTAACTTAATGCTTATATTTACTTCCAAAAACTTACATTTTGTTTACTGGAAGCACTTTTGAATAATTGTAAGAAAACTGAAAAAAAATTGTATAAAGAAAAATTTAAAAAATTTTTTAAAAATCAAAAGTGAGTGCCTGCACTAACCAAAAATTTTATTTTAATTAGCACAAGCCGTTTTGAGTTATGATGCGAAACAGATGAATGAAAAAGCAGATATTTGGTGGAGCCCCTATAAAATATGGGTCCCTGAAAATTATATTTTCAAAAGGCCTACAAGGATTACTGCAGGCCAGTTACTGATTGGTCAGCTGGACCAGTTTTCAGACCCTCTACTAATAAAAATTCTGTTAAGGTCTAGTCATTACATTTCATGCTGATAAAAATAAATCACCGTGGACATGGCTATATGTCTTTATAATAAATAGATAAAATTACAGATTTTAATATAATTAAATGAAATGTAAATTTGTCAACATGATAATAGATACACACTGTGTGATCAGCCTTAGAAATCCATACCTTATCTCAATTTAATTTAAAATTTAAATACTTGTGTATTTAACATTTAACAATAATCTGATCTTTTCTCCAGCATAAATTTTTTGGTGTTAGCTCTTGACAAAAATTACAGTAATTTTTGGTTTGCTTTTATTTTAAATAAGCAGCTACTACCTAAAAATAATTTATTTCCATAAAAAATATATGGTAAGTAAAACTTTTTTTCTTTGATTGAAAAAAATCTTGCATTTCTGACCTTAACCAGAATTCTGTAGCTCATTAATTTTTGGGGGCAAAAATATTGAAATAGGAGATGTGGCATGATTGTCCATGTGACAGCCACCTACCAAATGACAGTCGAATCTAAACTTCCACAGGTCCCATTATGGCCTTCAACAATGAACCAGAGTCCACATCAACGGAAACTGTAAAACCAGAGGCTCCGAGGAGCCTGTAATCGCTCACCTGGCTTAGAGTTGCCGAATCAGAGTTAATGTGAACAAAGTTTTAACACATTGCTTGATAATTGTCTGCTTGTTTTTCAACATAATAGTAGTCCAATACTGGTTTCTGAAAAGAAGATGAAAATATGAAATTCCCATAGGGTCCAATGTTAAACAATTTTCCTCATGGCAACCATTTTGAATTTCCGATGGCAAACGAATCACAAGTTAGGTATAGGACCATCTAACAATCATTTCTGCTAAGTAACAATAATTGGCATAGTGGTTTCTGACCAGAAGAACTTTGTATGAATTTCCCATAGGGTCAAATGTTTAACTATGTTCGACTGTGGCGGCCATCTTGTTTTTTGGATCTGCATAAAAAGTACTTTGGTTAATGACCACCCAGTGACCATTCATGCCAAAATTTCAATACCACTGGCTCAGTGGTTACTGAGAAGAAGAACTTTGTATGAATTTCCCATAGGGTCCAATGTTAAACTATGTTCGGCTGTGGCAGCCATCTTGTTTTTGGGATCTGCATAAAAAACAGTAATTTCTTAGGGGACCACCCAATGATCATTCATGCCAAAATTCAATTCAATTAGCATAGTGGTTTCTGATGAGACAAATTTTTTATGAACTTACCAAAGGGTCCAATGTTAAAACTATATTCAGTTGTGGCAGCCATCTTGTTTTTTCGATCGGCATAAAAACAGTCCTATAGTAGAGATTTATCCAATGATCATTCATGCCAAGTTTGGTTACATTTGTTGCGATAGTTTCAGAGTAGAAGAAGAAAATGTGAAAAGTTAACGACAACGGATGCCAAGTGATGGTAAAAGCTCACATGGCCTACGGCTAGGTGAGCTAAAAAGCATATTCTTTTCCAAAAAATTCATATGAAGCACAATATATAAAACATGAAAGAAAAGGAATGAATGTGTAAACCATGCAACCAGCAACAAAGACCTTAATTCTGTTAAAAAGCAATCAATAACTAGAAAATGGTGTTCTTTCCGAATATGTGCATACCCCCGAAAAATAGACATTTATGCTGAGCACAGCTCACTATCTATACCCCTAGCATTATCCTTTTAACAGCAAAATAATTCCTATATGTACAGTTTATGGGGGATTTTGCTGAAATGTATTACCAAATA